>BLSH010072080.1:2030183-2048730 GCA_018402905.1 Glandirana rugosa | reverse complement strand
TTCCATACTCGGGAGAAGTAGTAGAATGTGTTTTGGGGTGTAATTTGTGGTATGCATATGCTGGGTGTGAGAAATAACCTGTTAACATATGACAATTTTGGGGGAAAAAATAAATAAATAAAAAATTAATTTTGCAAAGAATTGTGGGAAAAAATTACAACTTCAAAAAATTCACTACGCCTCTTACTAAATACCTTGGAATGTCTACTTTCCAAGAAGGGGTAATTTGGGGGGTATTTGTACTTTCCTGGCTTGTTAGGGTCTCGGGAAATGAGATAGGCCGTCAGTAAATCAAGTGTGATCAATATTCAGTGATTGGCACCATAACTTGTAGACTCTATAACTTTCACAAAGACCAAATAATATACACTAATTTGTTTTTTTTTTTACCAAAGATAGGTAGCAGTATAAATTTTGGCCAAAATTTATAAAGAAAAATTACTAATTTGCAAAATTTTATAACAGAAACTAAGAAAAATTCATTTTTTTACAAAATTTTCGTTCTTTTTTTAATTATAGCGCAAAAAATAAAAAACCCAGCGATGATTAAATACCACCAAAAGAAAGCTCTATTTGTGTGAAAAAAAGGACGCAAATTTCATATGGGTACAATGTTGCATGACTGAGTAATTGTCATTCAAAGTGTGAGAGCGCTGAAAGCTGAAAATTGGTCTGGTTGTTAAGGGGGTTTAAGTGCCCAGTGGTCAAGTGGTTAATGGCAGCGTCCATTGTTTGATAACCATGCGGTTTCCAGTCTGCTCTCTGGCGGCCCCCAGTGGTCGTTTGAGAGAAGTTCATTCCTTTTACAGGAAGTGTTTTAAACGGAAGTGAGCTTCCGGTGTGCGCTTGGACAACGTGGCTGACACGCAGTAACAAGCTCCTGGAGTGCAGTAGTTTGTGGGCATTGCTCTTCCGGTCGGAGTGCTGAGGCATCAAAACAGCAAGTATAGCTGACTCTCCCTGGGTGCTGGTAGCAGTGGGTGCAATCCTCCCGGGTCTCCCTGGCTGATTGGTGGGGTAGAGGTGGTGGTCACGCAGTGTGGGTGCCGGAAGGCTGGGATGTCAGAGGCCGGCAATACTATGGCAGGGGTACCTGCGGATCTACAATCCACCCCAGGAACAAGTGTCCTTGGAACAGCTGAGGGCGGTGTTTGGGGAGTTTTTTTCCCCGGGCAGGGGTGCCAGTTCCGAGGGGCCCCCAGAAACGCCCACCCCCCCCCTCTTTCCTCAGGGGAGGATTTGGATCTAGAGAGCACCTCAATGGTCACACCTGTGGATATTTCAGAGGGTGAACTGCCCTCAGAGGGCGAAGAGGATCAGGAGGCTCCTTTTTTGCGCGATAAAGCGATAGTGGAAGCACTGATCACTGATATCCGCGACTCCATGCGGCTTGACCAAGCAGGGGAATCGCATGAGTCCGCATATGTTTGTGGACCGCTTAAACCCCCTAGGTCCCCTAGGGCTTACCCTTATGATCAGGTGTTTGAACATGCGGTGTTCAAGGAATGGCGGAGGCCACCAAATTCCTTTGCTTTGCCTAAAAGCTTTGCGGTTCGCTACCCCTTTGAGGAAAGCTTTACTAAAAGATGGGCTTCCCCGGTGGTGGACCTTGCCGTGGCTCGTGTAAATAAAGCAACTACCATTCCCTTGGAGGGGTCTCCATCCTTTAGGGAGGCGGCCGATCGCCGCACAGAGGCAGTGTCTAAAGCACTATTCTTGTTGGCTGGGTCAGCCATGCGGCCGGCGCTAGCAGCTGCGATGGCGGCACAGTCTCTTCGTGAGCACGCTGCCGCACTACACACTGGTTTCTCTAGTGAAGGTGCACAGGCTGAAGTACAGCGGGCACAACATTTGGAAGAAGGTCTCCGCTACATATGCCATGCTGCTTTGGACCTTCTTCCCATATTGTCAAAAATGTCTGTTTTTTCAATTATCAGGCGGGTGCTGTGGCTCCGCTCTTGGTTGGGCGACCAGGCTTCAAAGAAAGCTCTGGCAGATCTTCCCTTTCAGGGAGAACGCCTGTTCAGCCCACAGATGAAATCATTAAGGATTTCACGGGAGGGAAGAGTACTTTCCTTCCAGAGCCAAAGCGGCGAGATTTTCGCCATAGGGAGGGCCCTGTCTCTTCAGGTCAGAAGAAGTTTTTTCGGGCACCCGGCTCAGCGGGTAAGGGCTTCAAAGCCTGGAAGGCCTTCATGGGGCACAGTAAAAGGCCCTGGCAACATAAGTCCGAAAAAGCAAAGGATAAATCTACCTCCGCATGATGGGTTGCCCCCACCCGCCTCACGGGTGGGGGGCTGGTTACTGGGGGTCGCAGACAGATGGGCTGCCCGCATCACCGATCGGTGGGTACTGGAGGTGGTGTTCTCCGGGTACAGTATAGAATTCAGCTCTCTGCCCCCAGAAAGGTTCTTCCCCTCAAACTTGAGGCTCCCTCAGGAGCGTCGGGAGGCGCTTCTAGGCGCCGTTCGGGCACTCGCCGAACAGGGGGTGATTGTACCGGCACCCATGGTGGAAAGATTTCATGGATTTTACTCAAACCTTTATGTGGTGCCCAAAAAGGTTGGGGTCAGACCAGTTCTGGACTTGAAGGCGTTAAACCGCTTTGTAAAGACGAAGAGTTTCATGATGGAGTCCATCCACTCGGTCGTGGCCGCCCTGCACCAAGGGGAATTCTTGGCGTCCTTGGATATCAGGGATGCGTATCTCCATGTTCCGGTCTGTCTCAGTCATCAGCGTTTTCTGCGTTTCGCAGTGGGGGAGCTGCATTACCAGTTTGTGGCACTTCCCTTCGGGCTGGCCTCGTCTCCCCGAGTGTTCACCAAGGTGGTGGCCCCGATGCTGGCATTGCTGAGACAGAGAGGTATCACGGTTGTAGCGTACCTCGACGATTTACTCCTGAGGGCAGAGTCTGCTATAGCTCTGGAGGAGAACGTGACAATCACGGTGTCCACGTTAGAGGAGTTCGGTTGGTTGATCAACCCGCAGAAGTCCTCATTATCTCCGTCTTGCCGGCTGGAGTACCTGGGTCTGATTCTGGACACGGTACAGGCAAGGGTGTTTTTAACACTGAGCAAGCTCCTGACACTTCAGGCAGCAGTGCGAACCCTGTTATCACGCCAGTGGTTCTCCTTATGGTTCTGTATGCGAGTGTTGGGGCTCATGGTGTCGACTTTCGAAGCGGTACCTTACGCCCAGAGTCACACTCGGCTCCTGCAGAAGGCGATTTTGTCGCAGTGGGACAAATCTACCCTATCCCTAGACAGGCTGATCAGGTTGAATCATCAGTCCCGAGGATCCTTGATCTGGTGGATTCGAGCTCCGGCCCTAAAATTGGGGAACGGTTTCCCCCCCCTCAATTGGTCGATCGTAACGACGGATGCCAGCCTATTGGGCTGGGGAGGCATCCTGGGTCAGTTCTCTGCCCAAGGTCATTGGTCAGTATGGGAAGCGTGTCTTCCGATAAATGTACTGGAGCTGAGAACGATCAGACTTTGCCTGTCCCGTTGGTCAGAAAGGCTGCGGGGCCTTCCTGTCCGAGTTCAGTCGGACAATGCCACGGCTGTGGCATATGTGAACTATCAGGGCGGAACAAGAAGCTCGGCAGCAGCCGCGGAGGCGGCTCTGATTCTTCGGTGGGCAGAACTTCACGTGTCCGCTCTCTGCAATCTACATCCCAGGCGTGGAAAATTGGCAGGCGGACTTTCTCAGCCGCAGGACTCTGGATCAAGGGGAATGGTCCCTACATCCAGAAGTGTTCTGCCAGATTTGCCTCAAGTGGGGCACACCAGAGGTGGACCTTATGGCCTCCAGGTACAATCACAAGGTACAGACCTTTGTGCGCAGAACAAGAGATCCGTTGGCGGTCGCCTCGGACGCACTGGTAGCGCCCTGGGGTCGGTATCAGCTACTGTACATCTTTCCTCCTCTAAAGATTCTACCGCGGGTTGTACGCAGGATAGAAGTAGAGGGAATCCCGACAATCCTGGTAGCTCTGGATTGGCCTCGGCGTCCTTGGTACGCCGGCGTAGTGCGGATGGTGGCAGATGTTCCGTGGCGTCTTCCAATTCGCGAAGACCTACTGTCTCAGGGGCCCATCTTGCACCCTGCTTTACCCTCGCTGGCTTTGACGGCTTGGCTATTGAGTCCCAGGTGTTGAGGGATAGGGGTGTCTCTGACTCCGTGATCCCTACTATGATCAAGGCACGTAAGAGTACCTCACATAGGATTTATAATAGGACCTGGAAGTCCTATATTACCTGGTGTGAGGCAGGGGGTTGGGACCCCCGCTCGTATATGGTGTCTAGAGTACTGTCGTTTTTGCAGCAAGGACTGGACAAGAACCTGGTGTTAAGAACGCTTAAGGGGCAAATTTCGGCCCTGGCGGTTCTTTTTCAACGACCCTTGGCGTCTCATTCATTGATCCGTACATTTGTACGGGGGTACGTCATGTGGCTCCTCGGATATGGTCGCCTCTGGCGCCATGGGATTTGAATCTGGTGCTTTCTGTGCTTCAGAAGCCACCATATGAAAAGATTAGGGACATTCCCTTACGGCTGTTGTCACAGAAAGTGGCCTTTCTGGTGGCCATCACATCCGCCAGACGGGTGTCTGAGTTGGCAGCGTTATCCTGCAAGTCACCTTACTTGGTCCTCCATAAGGACAAGGCAGTTTTGCGACCTTCCCCTTCGTTTCTTCCGAAGGTGGTTTCTTCCTTTCATTTAAATGAGGATATTGTTCTTCCCTCATTGTGCCCGCACCCGTCGCATCCCAAAGAAATCGAACTGCATTCTTTAGATGTGGTGAGGGCTTTGCGGGTGTATTTGAGTTCTACAACTTCCTTTCGGAAGTCTGATTCTTTATTTTTGCTGACGAAAGGGTCGCGCAAAGGCGGCCTCCTCAGCTACCGTGTCTCGTTGGATACGGAAGACCGTGACTCATGCATATGAGATTCGGGGCAAGGTTCCCCCGTTTCCGGTCACGGCTCATTCCACCAGGGCAGTTAGTACTTCCTGGGCGTTTAGACACCAAGCCTCGGTGTCTCAGGTGTGAAAGGCAGCTACTTGGGCCTCAGTGCACACGTTTACTAAGTTTTACAAAATTGATGTTTCAGCATCCTCGGATGCTGCTTTTGGCCGCAAAGTATTAAAAGCGGCAGTATAGGCGCAGTTAGCGCCGCCTGAGAGGGCGTTTTTTCTGTTGGGTACAGTTGTTATGGTTTTCCCACCCCTCTTGATTGGCACAGCTTTGGGACGTCCCCATGTGTCTTAAGAAGGCTGCGTCTGTCAGTGAACGGAAGAGAAAAAGTGATTTTTTGTATAACTTACCGTAAAATCCTTTTCTCTGAGTACACTGACAGACGCAGCACCCACCCCTCTGCGTTGGTTTTGTAGGGGGATTATATGCTAAGGTGAGGACGGCCCCCTGGGAGGGGCCTACCTATGCTTTTGTTTGTTTTGCCTAGTCTACTCCTAGTAGGATGAGCATAACCCCCATGTGTCATAAGAAGGCTGCGTCTGTCAGTGAACTCAGATAAAAGGATTTTACGGTAAGTTATACAAAAAAATCCCTTTATTCATGGCAGAAGACTTTCCCATTCACTTTAAGCCCAGATATCTTACCAAAAGCATGCAATATACATAGTACATTCGTGATCGAGGTAAGGGGAATGGTCCGCAAACAGCATACACTTATGTGTACGAGCTCTGCAGGACACCCCTTTAACATTTGGGTCCTCCCGAATAGCTATAGCTACAGTTTCTACAGAAAAAAGTTACAGGGACAGGGGGCAACCCAGAAGTATGCCCCATTTAATCGCAATGGGACCAGAATGGTGTCCCATTAGTCTAACCTTAGCTTGGGGTTGGGAATATAGTGTACCCATAATTTGCAGAAAAAGCAGGCCAAAGCCCCATGACTCCAAGACCTGAAACATATATGTCCAAGAGACTGAGTCAAACGCTTTCTGCAAATCAACAGAATGGTGACTATTTTAATTCAAAATACTAATTTGGGATCCAGTTAAGTCTTATGAAACTGCTTAATCCCTCACATTTTACTGTTTTACAGGTAAAAAGATGTATCCTTTGGATTGTGTAAATCTGGCTACCTGTTCATGCACTAGAGGTATTGTGGGAAAAACACATATTTATTCAAAATATTGTGTAATGTTACTTTGAGTTGACTATTTAACTTGCTCTGCTGCAATAAAGTGAAACCTATTTTGAATACAAATTAGGGGAAATTTTCTAAAACTGGTGCACACAGAATCTGGTGCAGCTGTGCATAGTAACCAATTGGCTTCTAAGTTCAAAGCTTCTTGTTCAATTAACCTTTGCCAATAAAACCTAGAAGCTGATTGGTTACTGTGCACACTTTCACCAGATTCTGTGTACCAGTTTTAGTCAATCTTCCACATTGCTGTTCTCGGGTAGGGGCATATCAAGCCTACTAGATCAGCCTTTAAATTTAAATCTCAGTACACATGCTTAATTAAAGCTCATTTGAAGCCTTATTCCACATTGTCCTTTTATAGTTCTGGACTCCTGCATGTTTATATGTCACTGACTTTTGCTAAGAAATGCTTTAAAATACCCTTTCTGTTTGTGAAAATATTGCTTTATACCTTCCTGTTCCATTGCTCTGTGTTGCAATATATGAATGTTACCTTTCAGCGCAAGTGGCTGCACCACTGAAGCATATTGCAGGGGAAGAGAGAAGTGTGTCACTTGCTATATTCACCCATTGTCAGTGGGACTGCCCTGCAAGTGCATGCCAAATGCTTGCCACATGGTTGCGATACAATATTTCAGGTCACCCTTGGGATTAGAAAGAAGAAAATAGGCATTCAGTTTGGCAGTAGTTTAGCTTCCTGAACTCCTGTAAACCATGTCTAAACAGCCTTTGAAAAGCAAGCCTGCCAGCCGTGTGAGGTAGGCCTTAGAAACGCCTGCTGTGTGTTTACATTAGAGAGCTGACAAGCTACCAAGATTTGGGTGCAATAGAGAAAGTACTTTTACTGCATGTTTAAAATGTAAAAATACTTTAGTGTATTTGATTTTTATCAAATTTATTTTAATAAAAATGCTTTTGGAGTAAAAAAATATCTAAAGATAGTTTTGTATTATAGATACATTAACAATTTAGTTTATTCAGCATGAAATGGAGCTTAGTTATGTAGCATGAGGCTGCATATTTTGCAATATTTATATTTTTTTGGTAAACTCAATGAATCTAAGCTGTGCAAGCCGAGATAACATGCACTGCATTGATGCATTCACACAATTTCACAGTAACCATGAGATAAAACAAAGTTCAGGAATATTCCTGAACAGCTTATTTTAAATAGGAAACCTTCATTTTGTTTGCAAATATTAAATATTCTAACTACCACCAAGAATGAGTCCTTACATTTAACCACTTGCCGACCGGCATCTGACGGCGGCAAAGTGGCTCGTTCCCGCAAATCGCCGTCATACGACGGCGGCTGCGGGAACGAGTTTAGTGAGCGAGCGCGCGCGCCGCCGGAGCCGCGCCCGTGCGCTCACTGTGTCCAGGGGGGGCCAGGGAGCGGGTGCGGCGGCTTCGATTGCCGCCGGCTACCCGCGATGGCCCCCCCGGAGCGAGTGAGCGGAGGTCCGTGTATGTAAACACGGACCTCCGCTCTGTGTGAGGGGGAAGGGCTGTGATCACAGCCTTCCTTTACGTGAAGGCTGTGACCACTTCCCTTCCCCAGATAGGCAGTCCCCCATACAGTTAGAACACACCCAGGGAACATAGTTAACCCTTAGCACGCCCCCTGCAGGTTAACCCCTTCACTGCCAATGGCATTTACACAGTAATCAGTGCATTTTTATAGCACTGATCGCTGTATAAATGCCAATGGTCCCAAAAAAGTGTCAAAATGGTCCGACATGTCCGCTGCAATATCGCAGTACCGCAAAAAATCGCAGATCGCCGCCATTTTTAGTAAAAAATAAAAAAAAATTAAAAACCCCAAAAATGAATTCTCATCATCTGTAAACGCGACCACTTTTGCGCAAACCAATCAAACGCCGATTGCGATTTTTTTTTATCGCAAATATGAGGAAGAATATAAATCGGCCAAAAACGGTGAAAAAAAATGTTTTTTTTATATTTTTTTTTTTTGGATTTGTATTTTAGGAAAAAGTAAGAAATTTGGGTTTTTTTGCAAAATTGTCACTCTTCTTTTGTTTATAGCGGCGATCAGAAATGATGCAGCGGTGATCGAATACCACCAAAAGAAAGCTCTATTTGTGGAAAAAAAAGGACGCAAATTTCGTTTGGGTACAACGTTGCACGACCGCGCAATTGTCAGTTAAAGCGACGCAGCGCCGAATCGCAAAAAGGGCTCCGGTCCTAAAGCTGGAAATCCTTCCGGGGCTGAAGTGGTTAAAGAGCACCTGTCATTTCAGATCCATCATGGCAGTGCCTGTTAGCAGGCATCCACTTGCCTGCTGCTGCCACCTCCCTCATCTTGTTATATCACTGCCGCATCACCAGCCGTCCCATTAAAGTGAATGGGACTGTCGGTGAGTCAACAGCGGGTCAGAGGAGGAGCCACTGCCGGACTGAGGTGACAGTTGCTCTTTAAAAATTATTATTTAAATCAAGCCTTTTTACTAGTTTAAAACAAATCCACACTGCCGCAACAGCATGTAACCAGGTGTGCTTTTAAACAGCTCAGCCAGAATCCTGCATAACGCCGCCATCCTTGTCTCTGCTAGCTCTGCCAGCGCCCGGCTACCCTCTCTGCACTTCCCGATGCATTACCAAAGGCTACAGCATGTTTCAGATGTGAAAAGAAGTTAGGATTTCATACAATAATACATTATATATTGTATATTTACATACGGTTTCTCATGAGAAAACACAGGATTCATAGACCTTTGGATTATGCTGCAGCCTAGGAATGTCCTAGGAGGATAGACAGCCTAAGGTTTTACCTGGTATTCTCATTGAAGTTTTCCTCCTCAGGTAGTGCAACATGTTGAACCTCAAGGGGAGCAATCCTGATGTATTGGATCCCTCTAGCTGAGTGGTTCTCAACTCCTGTCCTCAGGACCCACTAACATCATCATCTTACCATCCTGCGGCTTTGGTGACGACTTAGCCGCCTTCTGCAGAGTCTTTCTCTTATAAAGAGTCCCACAAAAATCCTTTCCAGATTATATTTTTCCTGAGGAGTCTCAGGAAGCGGCCATCGCTCCCAGGCATTAAGGGACGTGTTTTGGCTCTTTTTGATAGTGCATGCCACCTTAAAAATGGAAGAACAGCCTGTAGATTCTACTAATGTTCTTACTAGTCTGGAATCCCTTAAAGGCCTTTAGGCTGGCTTCACACTTGTCCGACACAACAATGATCAGACTTTCATCCTACTTTGCTCTGCGACATGTGTCCTTCGGTCCAACTTCAGTGAACGGGGATCCGACTTTGATCCCGACAATACCAGACACCTTGTGCTCTGACGACCTTCAAGGGGAACTCCACACCCAAAATCCAGACCCTTACCCTAGCACGCAGTCCGGCAGGTCAGGAAAGGGGGTGGGATGAGCGAGCACCCCCTCCTGAACCACACCAGACCACATGCCGTCAACATGGGGGGTGTGGGTGCATTTCGGTAGGGGGGGCCCTGCGCCCCCCACCCCGAAGCACCTTGTCCCCATGTTGATGAGGACAAGGGCCTCTTCCTGACAACCCTGGCTGGTGGTTGTCGGGGTCTGCGGGCGGAGGGCTTATTGGAAGCCCCCTTTAACAAGGGGCCCTCCAGATCCCAGCCCCCCACCCTATGTGAATGAGTATTTGGTACATTGCACCCCTATTCATTCACCCAAAAATAAATACACTACACAGGTTTTTAAAATATTTTATTAAGACAGCTCCGGCGTCTCTTCCGATTTCTGCTCCCCTCTCCGGCTTTTCTCCCTCCTCCGGTGATGTCTTCTCCTCTCTGCTCTCTTCTCTCCCTCTTCTGCCAGGTCTTCTCACTCTTTTGCCGGGTCTTCTCCCTCTGTTGCCGGGTCTTCTCCCTCTGTTCTTCTTCCGATGTTGTCACGATGCGATCTCCCAGTGTAATGCTGGGTCCGCTGTGTGCAATGACTTATATTGGCATGGGGCGGGACCACCCGCTGACGTCATCCGGAGGCCCTTCAAGATCATCAGAGCACAAGTCGCATGCCAAAGTTGGATCAGTTAAGACAATTATCCGACTTCAATGATAGCCAATGGGCTGAAGTAGGATCAAAGTCCAACAAAATTAGTGCAGGGAACTTTTTCATGTTGGACCAATTAAGACAGCTCTCATAGGGAACCATCGATTTGGTGACGTCATGCGACTTGTGCTCACAATGTCGGTCCGTTTGTCAGAAAAGTGTGAACCCAGCCTAAGGGTTCAAAACCCTTTCCAGCACACACCCTACTCCAAGACAATAAACTATTCACTCCTCCCAAACTCTTTTCAATACCCATTTTAGAGGGAATGTATAAGTGGATAATTTCCACTGCTTATCTGGGTATCACGTCTTAATAAAACACTTCCATTTTCGCTTGGACAGCGTGGCTGACAGACACGGCGGTGCAGGCTCTTGAAGTGGAGTGTGTTTTCATTGCTCATTCCGGTCACGGCGCTGAGGCATCAAAAAACCGTAAGTATAGCTGGCTCTCCCTGGGTGCTGGTAGTGGTGGGTGCAATCCTTCCTTGTCTCCCTGGCTGATTGGTGGGGTAGAGGTGGTGGTCACACAGTGGGGGTGCTGGAAGTCTGGGATGTCAGAGGCCAGCAGTGCTATGGCAGGGGTACCTGCACAGCAACAATCCACGCCGGGGTCCCTGGTGTCCTTGGAACAGCTGAGGGTAGTATTTGGTGAATTCTTTCCCCGGGCGGGGGGCCCGACTCCGGGGGGCCCCAGAAAACGCCGGCTCCCCCCGTCATTCTTCGGGTGAGGATTCGGAACCAGAGAGCGCCTCGGTGGTCACGGGAACCCCCGTGGAGTTATCAGAGGGTGAACTGATACCCTCAGACGGTGAAGATGATCAGGGGGCTTCGTCTTCACGCGACAAAGCGATAGTGGCTGCACTGGTCACTGATATTCGCGAGTCCATGCGGCTTGACCAAGCAGGGGAGTCGCATGAATCCACATATATTTGTGGGTCGCTTAAGCCCCCTAGGTCCCCCAGGGCCTACCCTTATGATCAGGTTTTTGAACAGGCGGTGTTCAAGGAATGGCTGCGGCCGCAAAATTCCTTTGCTTTACCCAAAAGCTTTGCTGTTCGCTACCCCTTTGAGGATAGTTTTACTAAGAGATGGGTTTCCCCAGCAGTGGACCCACCGGTGGCCCGTCTGAATAAGGCAACGACCATTCCCTTGGAGGGGTCTCCGTCTTTTAAAGAGGCGGCTGATCGCCGCACGGAGGCAGTGTCTAAGGCACTGTTCTTGTTGGCTGGGTCAGCCATGCGGCCAGCTCTGGCGGCCGCTATGGCGGCGCAATCTCTTTTCGAGTGCGCTACCACATTACACTCTGGTTTGACTTGTGAGTGTGCGCAGGCTGAGGTGCAATGGGCACAACACTTGGAAGAGGGTCTCCGCTACCTATGCGATACTGCATCGACGGATGCCAGCCTATCGGGCTGGGGAGGGGTCCTGGGTCAGTTTTCTGCCCAGGGCTGTTGGTCAGCTCAGGAAGCTTGTCTTCCGATAAATGTACTGGAGCTGAGAGCGATCAGACTTTGTCTATCCCGTTGGTCGACAAGGCTGCGAGGCCTCCCTGTCCGGGTTCAGTCGGACAATGCCACGGCTGTGGCATATGTGAACCATCAGGGCGGAACGAGACGCTCGGCAGCAGCCGCGGAGGCGGCTCTGATCCTTCGGTGGGCAGAACTTCACGTGCTAGCTCTCTCCGCAATCTACATTCCAGGCGTGGAATACTGGCAGGCGGACTTTCTCAGCCGCCGGACTCTGGATCAGGGGGAATGCTCCCTACATCCAGAAGTGTTCCACCAGATTTGCCTCAAGTGGGGCACGCCAGAGGTGGACCTCATGGCCTCCAGATTCACTCACAAGGTACGGACCTTTGTGTGCAGATCAAGAGATCCGTTGGCGGTCACCACGGGCGCACTGGTAGCACCCTGGGGTCGGTATCGGCTACTGTACGTCTTTCCTCCTCTGAAGCTGAGTTCTGCGCAGGATAGAAGCAAAGGGAATCCCGACAATCGTGGTAGCTCTGGATTGGCCTCAGCGTCCTTGGTACGCCGATGTGGTACAGATGGTGGCAGATGTCCCGTGGCGTCTTCCACTTTGTGAAGACCTACTGTCTCAGGGACCCATCTTGCACCCTGCTTTACCCTCGCCGGCTTTGACGGCTTGGCTATTGAGTCCCAGGTGTTGAGGGATAGGGGTGTCTCTGACTCTGACTGATCCCTACTATGATTGAAGCACGCAAGTGTACTTCACGTAAGATTAATCGTAGGGCCTGGAAGGCCTATATTGCCTAGTGTGAGGCGGGTGGTTTGAATCCCCGCTCTTATGCAGTGTCCAGGGTGCTGACTTTTTTGCAGCAGGGACTGGACAAGAACCTGGCGTTAAGTACGCTTAAGGTTCAGATTTCGGCTCTGACGGTTCTTTTTCAACGACCCTTGGCATCACATTCGTTGATCCGTACATTTGTACAGGGTGTACGTCATGTGGCTCCTCAGATAAGGTCGCCTTTGGCGCTGCAGGATTTGAATCTGTGCTTCAGAAGCCACCATATGAGAAGATTAGGAACATTCCCTTACAGTTGTTGCCGCAAAAAGTGGCTTTCTTGGTGGCTGTTACGTACGCTAGGCGGATGTCTGAGTTGGCAGCGTTATCTTGCAAGTCACCTTACTTGGTCCTTCATAAGGACAAGGCGGTTTTGCAACCTTCCCCTTCTTTCCTTCCAAAAGTGGTTTCTTCTTTTCATTTGAATGAGGATATTGTTCTTCCCTGATTGTGCCCACACCCGTCGCATCCCAAGGAATTTGAACTGCATTTTTGGATGTGGTGAGGGCTTTGCGGGTGTATTTGTTTTCTACAGCTTCCTTTCGGAAGTCTGATTCTTTATTTGTGCTGACGGAAGGTTGGCGCAAAGGCATGGCAGCCTCGTCCGCTACCATTTCTCGTTGGATCAGGAAGACCGTGACTCATGCATATGAGGTTCAGGGCAAGGGTCCCCCTTTCCCAGTCACGGCTCATTCCACCAGGGCAGTTAGTACTTCCTGGGCTTATAGACACCAGGCTTTGGTGTCTCAGGTGTGCAAAGCGGCTACTTGGGCTTCAGTGCACACGTTTACTAAGTTTTACAAAGTTGATGTTTCAGCATCTGCGGATGCTGCTTTTGGCCGCAAAGTTTTGCAAGCGGCAGTGTAGGCGCGACTGGCGCCGCCTGAGAGGGCTTTTTTTGTTGGGTACAGTTGTTATAGTCTGCCCGCCCCTCTTGATTGACACAGCTTTGGGACATCCCAACTTGTCTAATGAAGGGCTGCGTCTGTCAGTGAACGTAAGAGTAAAAGGGATTTTATTATAACTTACCGTAAAATTCTTTTCTCTGAGTTCACTGACAGACGCAGCACCCACCCCTCTGTTGAGTTTGTACAGCTTGTTACGAACTGATATGCTATTGTCTAGCAGGGGGTTATATGCTAAGGGGAGGATGGCCCCCTGGGAGGGGCCAACCTATGCTTTTGTTTTATTTTTCCTAGTCTACTCCTAGTGATATGAGCATAACCCCACTTGTCTAATGAAGGGCTGCGTCTGTCAGTGAACTCAGAGAAAAGGATTTTGCGGTAAGTTATAATAAAATCCCTTTATTACTATAAAAGATGCACCAGTTATTAAGGATTCCCAAAGAAAACATTTGGCATTTCTTTCAAAAAAACTTGTTTTGAAAAACCTTTTCCCATCTTCCTCCTCTGAGTTGGTCTAACTATTTCCAGCCTTCAGCCTCGAAGATGGAACCAAAGCAAGAAGCCCAGTTCGACCACAAATCCTGTTCTCCCAAGTTCTCCAAACCTGTAGATAAGTTCTTATGAGCATGAATTGATGACCCCACTTTTCATAGTCTGGGGACAACTGTTAGTTTTCCCAAACATCTGGTTAGAGCGTACCTGAGATGCCTTGTTTAACGGGTGTTTCCAAAGACTGCAAAGTGGAGTTCCATCATACATCTCCTGCAGCTCTTTATCAGAGGGTTATTGGTCCAGTTCCTGTAACAGAAAAAGTGTTTTTATTTAAACTTTCACAGCTCCCATAACGAAATGGGGGCATTTGCTGCATCTTGGATCTCAAGGCTCTAAAGTGCTAGTGTTGCCCTAATGTTGTAAAGCACTGCGCAAACTGTCGGCGCTATATAAATCCTGTATAATAATAATAATATTCTGGGAGGATGGATGTCTTTTTTTTTTTAAGCCCTTTTGTGTAAAAGACAAACCCATTTTTACACTGCATAAAAGGATTTTACGTTGAGGAAAATTACTTATGAATGTGGGTTTATGTAACAGTATTTTGAATATCTATGGTTGGATTTGTGCACTGCATGTGTTGCTTAAAATAAAGTCCATTCATATTCAGACAATAGTAATGGTACAAGAGAATACTGTTAATGCTATTTTATGACCAGTCTCTTCCTTTTTTTTTTTTCCCAGGAGAAAACATGCTGTGTCCTACTAAAACTCCTATTGTTGCATTACTGGAGAATTTACAAGAGTGCAGTCAATGTGAACTGACTTTGCAGCTCATAACAAGAGCATTTGGTACATGTTTACAGCACAGCGTTTCAAATTATATAGATGATAATTTAAGTACAAAGGTACGGTCACTTTGTTCAGGGCCCATAATGCATTAAATTGTTAATTTATTACAGTTGGGTGAAATGTGTTCATGAGAGTTTTCCATGTTAACCAATGTATGACCTTCTCTTTAATAATCATTTAAAAAGACAACATATACCTATATATAGGGCTACCAATTATTCAGCTGCAAACAGTCATTTTGTGAACTGTATTAAGCCAGCCATACAGCAATCAAAATTTAGCCAGTTTAGCAGGGAATGGCCAAACTTTTGTACGGGCAACGTGGTTGTACACAGTCGAACTATCGATCGACTTGTGTATAACCAGCCTTCTGGGTTTTTCCTAAGTTAACAGTGGTGCCGGCTATAGCTAGCAACATTGATTGTTGTATTCTGCCGGCGGGGAAAGCCGCTGGCAGAACACAATCGGGCTGTGGGAGTTCCGCCATCAGCACAGAGTGTGTTAAGGGAATCGGCACTTTTTTTTTTTTTTCTTTTTTCTTTTTTTTTTTTTTTTCAACCCCCTGCTTGAATGAAAAAAAAATGTATTCTGAATGGCCTTCCTTAGAAAAGAATAAGAAGAAATTGTTTGCTTTGGGTAACAAGAACACTTTTAAACGGAGTTACACCCATGTAAAAGTCAGCAGCTACAAAAAGTGTAGCTGCTGACTTAATAATCGGACACTCACCAGTCTCTCGCTCCAGCGATGTGGTCGCCAGGGGGCTCGCTCTTCGCCCCCTCCCCTCGGCGGCGCCAGCATCACAGGTGTGGGCACCCGGCTTTGGCTTCAAAGCCGGACGCGCACTGTGCATGCGCGAGTTGCGCTGCGGCTTGTGACTGGCCGGCGTATCTTCTGGGACCTGTGACGTGTCCCAGGAGATTGCCGGGAGGGAGGGGGAAGGTGGACTTCCTTTCTATAGCCAGGGGAGGAAGTGGACCTGGGACCCTGTGAAAACAGAGTCCCCCTGTCACCCCCCAAAAAAAAGACTTGCCAATTGTGGCATGTCGGGGGGTCACCTTCCATTAGAGTGGAAGTTCCACTTTTGGGCGGAACTCCGCTTTAACTTAGAAGACCTGTTTTAATGTGAGGCCTGTAGTGTACAGGTTTAATGATACATTTAAATAAAGCTTAACTCCAGCCAAATTCTTCTTGCTATTCGGCACTGGGCTATTTTAACTGGTAAGTGCACGGTCATGCAACGCTGTACCCAAACTAAGTTTATTTTTATTTATTTTTTACACAAATGGTGCTTTTGGTGGTATTTGATCACCATTGGGGTGTTTTTTATTTGCGATGTAAACGAAAAAAGACAGAAAAATATGAAAAAAAAAGTCATTTTTTTTTACTTTCTGCTATAAAACTTATTTTATATATATATAATCTTCATACATTTTGGCTGAAATGTATTCTGCTAAGTTTTTGTTAAAAACACAATTTTTAATTTTAATTAAAAAAAAAAAAAAAAAAAACCCTTAAGTATATATTGATTGGTTTGTGTGAAAGTTGTAGTGCCTACAAACGATGGTGTGTATATATACTAGAATTTTTATTTTCTATTATACTATTAATGGTGGCGATTAGTGACTTATAATGGGACTGTGTGAGTGCAGTGGGCAATCTAACACTAACTGAGGCTGGGGGGAACGGACTTGCTGTCACAGACATCACCAGTGACATTAATACAGTGATCAGTGATAATACTATACACTGTCAATTGTACTAATAACACTGGCTGGGAAGAGGTTTACATCTAGGGTGATCAATGGGTTAAATGTGTGCCTAACTATGTGTAATGTCTGCTGCTTTTACTACAGATCTCTGTTTCCCATCCATGCTTTGCAGGATGACAAACTGACAAATCTCTCCCTCTATTTACCAGAGCTCTGGGTTGTGATTGCACACAGACGAATCAGCAGGTCCTGCTGACGAGTCCAGGCTCCGGCTGTGTACAATCACATGTAGCATGCGCACGCCCTAAACCTGGAAGTAGGCAGCGATTGTACGTCACTTTGCCTACAGCGGTCGCCAAGTGGTTAAGGAAGGCACAGACAATAAAAACATTTGAGTTTTTAACCCCCAAGCTTACATTTAAGTACAATAAGGAGTTTATTGAACAGAAAGTTCAATACAATCAACAACGCTGTGCTATTACATTGACTGTGTACAAAATAAAGTGTACAGTATTTTAAGACAATCCTGTATTCACAGAATAATAAAACTGAAGAAAAAAGCGTCGTTAACTAAGCCTGTTAGCCGTTAAGCAATAAGTAATGGTGACTTACCTGTAGTAAAACCAAGTTCATCACAAAGTAACGGAGCAGCCACAATTAAGAGGTTATCTGACTTAATATCTTAACGGCTTGGCGACGGCTGATCGGCAATTGATGGCGACAGTGTGGCTCGATAGCGCGGATCGCCGTCATATGACGGCGGCCGCGAGATCGAGCCCAGTGAGCGTGCACCGGCGGATTCGATCTCTGCTGGCCACCCGCAATGCCCCCCCGGAGTGAAAGAACTGAGGTCCGTGTAAGTAAACACGGACCTCCGTTCTGTGAGGGGGGGAAGGGCTGTGATCACAGCCTTCCTCTACATGGAAGGTGTGATCACTTCCCTTCCCCAGCTAGGGCAGTCCCCCCACAGTTAGAACACGCCCAGGGAACACAGTTAACCCTTAGAGCACCCCCTGCAGGTTAACCCCTTCACTGCCAATGGCATTTACACAGTAATCTGTGCATTTTTATAGCACTGATCGCTGTATAAATGCCAATGGTCCCAAAAAAGTGTCAAAATGTTCCGACATGTCCGCTGAAATATCGCAGTAGCGCTAAAAATCACAGATCGCCGCCATTACTAGTAAAAAATTAAAACAAAATAAAAACCCCAGAAATGAATTCTCATAATCCGTAAACGCGGCCACTTTTGCGCAAACCAATCAATAAACGCCGATTGCGATTTTTTTTTTTTATCAAAAATATGAGGAAGAATATAAATCGGCCAAAACCGATGAAAAAAAATGTTTTTTTTATATTTTTTTTTTTTTGGATTTGTATTTTAGCAAAAAGAAATTTGGGTTTTTTTGCAAAATTGTCGCTCTTCTTTTGTTTATAGCGGCGATCAGAAATGACGCAGCGGTGATCAAATACCACCAAAAGAAAGCTCTATTTGTGGGAAAAAAAGGACCCAAATTTCGTTTGGGTACAACATCGCACGACCGCGCAATTTTCAGTTAAAGCTACGCAGTGCCGAATCGCAAAAAGGGCTCCGGTCCTAAAGCTGGAAATCCTTCCGGTCCTTAAGTGGTTAAAATGGTGTGTCTAATCAGACTCAATTGCAATCACATTCCAAGGCCTCTCAGCAATATTATCAACATGCAGACCAAGGCAACACATAAACGGCTGTTCGCATTGAGAGGTTGGGTAGAATACTTCTCTTCTCTCTACTTGCTGCCATGAATATGATTCTGAGACACTGGAAAACATCTACTCCCTCAGTTGCTTGAATGGTATACTGAGCTAACCCTATATAAAGTGTGTGAAAAACAGTGCTGTGCCATTCCTTTCCAATAATGCTTATACATATACACCCAAGATTAAAAACGCAATACACTATTCCAATATGACCTGTAGTGTTGGGCAGGAGAAGGAAACCAGTCGTCCGCCCCCCCCCCCCCCCCCCCCCACGTAATAACCTTTCCTTACCGTGTCGTGACAAAAAGTGTGTGA
>BLSH010072080.1:2011509-2029009 GCA_018402905.1 Glandirana rugosa | reverse complement strand
AACAGACGCAGCTCTCTATTACATGTGGGGTTTATGCTGGTCTCACTCGGAGTTAACTAGGCAGGGAAAAGAAACAACTGGCCCCTCCCATGGGGCCGTCCTCTCTTCCCACATAAACCCCCTCCATAGAATAGCTCACCAGTCTAAATGCCTAGTTTGCAAGGAGTTGACCTGGCTTCCCTTTAGGGGAATTGCGGTCCTGTTTGTGACCATTTCTTTTTATTTTATTTTATTTTCTTGTCTTCTATCAAGATGATCTGCTATCAAGAAGCCGGTCGAGGCATGGAGAGTCCATGGGCTCTGTACTTTCCCCGACCTGGCCGACTGATGCGAGCCAGTCCCACAGTATGGGGACCCGCCGCATAGTGCCCGTTCCGTGTGGGTGGCCTGGGGTTATCCCCACCTACTCCCGACCCGGATGCGATTTGGTAGGGTGAATTCTGGCCTGCAGCGTGCCGTCCAGGCAGGGGCGGAGAGTCTGCGACTGGGTGGCTACCCATGGCGCTCGCGGAGTTGTGAGTGAGAGTTCCGCCCTTCCCCCCTTTTCAGGGGCGGAAGGGGGACCGACGGAAAAAAAATTTTTTTCTTTTTTGTCGGGTAGCCGCCGGCAGGGGCGCGTGGAGCTCCTGCCCCCCCCTTCACACACCCTCTACCCCCGCACCGCGTCAGTCTGCGCCATCATTTTCCGCCGTTTTGCCATAGCCACAGACACATCTGGCCTATGGGGCTTTCCCTCTAGCGCTCAGAGCGGCCATTTGCGGTACTGCAAGTCTCTGTACAGGGGGTTTCGGCCTCTAGTGTCTAACGGCGGCCATTTTGACCACATGTCTCTGCAAAAAACATGCGTACAGCGCTTTCCCTTCTCTGTGGAGCGGTGGTGATCGGACGGCGCGGCTCTTCTGACGGTCATCTGGGCAGCACAAAAACAGCAAGTAACAGCTGGGATCCCCTGTGGGTGCTGGTGGCGGCGGGTGCAGTCCTCCTGGGTTCCCTGGTGTACTGTGGGGTGGTGGTGTGCGGCAGTGTGGGGGTGCCTCATCCTTTTTAGTACCACGGTGTGTCACTGAGAGGGGTCTGGGGGCAAAGGCAATGGCAGATTACACTGCTGAACCCGCTGAAGAGGCATCAGCAGCGGTGCAATCTGTGCAAGGGGCTTTTTTGAACCAGCTACCTGCGGTCTTTAGTGAATTTCTTCCCCGGGCGGAGGTCGCCCAACAGGCTTCCAAGAAGCGCCCCCTTTCCCCCCCCCCCTTATTCATCGGGGGAGGTTTCGGACCCAGAATTGGCCTCTGGGTTCTCAGGGACCCCTGTGGACCTATCTGATGGGGAACTGGGCCCATCGGACGGTGAAGAGGATCAAGGGGTGGCGGCTGCGTGCGATGCAAATGGTGGCAGACGCCCCCTGGCAGCTCCCGCTGAGAGACGATCTTCTGTCTCAGGGGCCCATCTTGCACCCTGCTTTAACTTTGCTGGCTTTGACGGCTTGGCTATTGAGTCCCAGGTGCTAAGAGACAGAGGAGTCGCTGACTCTGTGATTCCTACATTGTTGACGGCTCGCAAGTGTACTTCTCGCAAGATTTACCACCGCACCTGGAAGGCTTATATAGCTTGGTGCGAGGCGGAGGGTCATAACCCTCGCTCTTATGTGGTATCCAGGGTCCTAACTTTTTTGCAGCAGGGCCTGAACAAAAAATTGGCTTTGAGTACTCTCAAGGGTCAGATATCGGCTCTGGCAGTTCTTTTCCAGAGACCTTTGGTTTTGCACTCGTTGATTCGTACCTTTGTTCAAGGTGTACGATATGGGGCGCCTCGGGTGAAGGTTCCGTTGGCTCCTTGGGATTTGAATTTGGTGCTTTCTGTTCTTCAGAAACCGCCTTATGAGAAAATTAGGGAGATTTCCTTACAACTGCTCTCGCAGAAGGTGGCTTTCTTAGTAGCCATCACCTCCGCCAGACAGGTGTCTGAATTAGCAGCACTATCGTGCAAGTCTCCCTACCTAGTCCTGCATAAGGATAAGGCGGTCTTGCGACCCTCGCCTTCCTTTCTTCCAAAAGTGGTTTCTTCCTTTCACATTAATGAAGATATTGTTCTTCCTTCATTGTGCCCTCGTCCATCGCACCCAAAAGAAATTGAGTTACATGCCTTGGACGTAGTGAGGGCTTTAAGGGTGTATTTGTCTGCTACAGCTTCTTTTCGAAAGCTGATGCTCTGTTTGTACTGCCTGAGGGTCCGCGCAAAGGTTTGGCGGCCTCTTTGGCTACGATCTCTCGTTGGATCAGACAGACCGTGACCCATGCATATTCTGTTAGGGGCAAGGTTCCCCCTTTTCCGGTCAAGGCTCATTCTACCCGGGCTGTTAGCACTTCCTGGGCTTTTAGACACCAGGCCTCGGTGTCACAGGTGTGCAAGGCGGCCACTTGGGCCTCGGTTCACACTTTCACTAAGTTTTATAAAGTCAATGTATTTGCATCTTCGGATGCTGCTTTTGGCCGCAAAGTTTTGCAGGCGGCAGTGTAGGCGCGTCTGGCGCCTCCTTAGAGGTTCTGTTGGGTACTGTTGTTAGCGTTTGCCCACCCCTCTTTTTGACACAGCTTGGGGACATCACCACATGTAATGGAGAGCTGCGTTTGTCAGTGAACAATAGGAGAAAAGGGAATTTTATTAAAACTTACCATAAAATCCTTTTCTCCGAGTTCACTGACAGACGCAGCACCCACCCCTCTGTGCTCTGTTCTTGTACGACTTGTGTACGAACTGGTGAGCTATTCTATGGAGGGGGTTTATGTGGGAAGAGAGGACGGCCCCATGGGTGGGGCCAGTTGTTTCTTTTCCCTGCCTAGTTAACTCCTAGTGAGACCAGCATAAACCCCACACGTAATTGAGAGCTGTGTCTGTCAGTGAACTCGGAGAAAAGGATTTTACGGTAAGTTTTAATAAAATCCCTTTATTTTCATCGGTTTTGGTCGCTTTATATTCTTCCTTATATTTTTGGTAAAAAAAAATTGCAATTGGCGTTTGATTTGTGCAAAGGTAACGTGTTTACGAATGATGGGAATTCATTTCTGAGGTTTTTATTTATTTATTTTTTTTATATTTTTTGCTAGTTATGGCGATCTGCGATTTTTATTTTTTTAGCGGTACAGCGATATTTCAGCGGACATGTCTGACCATTTTGACACATTTTTGGGACCATTGGCATTTATACAGTGATCAGTGCTATAAAAATGCACCGATTACTGTTTAAATGCCATTGGCAGTGAAGGGGTTAACCTGGAGGGGGCACTGTAAGGGTTAACTGTGTTCCCTCTGTGTGTTCTAATTGTATTGGGGGGGGGGAGTGATTGCGGCTTCCATATACGGGAAGCCTGTGATCACTTCCCTTCCCACTCTGTCAGAACGGAGATCCGTGTTTACATACACGGACCTCCGTTCTTTCACTGTGGGTGGGCCATCGCGGGTAGCCGGCAGAGATCGGGTCCGCCCTACCCGCTCCCTTGCCGCCCGGAACACAGTGATAATATACTCGTTATCGTGGCCGCAGTCAGGTGACGGCGGCTTGCAATAGCTAACCACTTTGCCGCCGTCACACTGCAGCGGGCGGTCGGCAAGTGGTTTAGGGTGCTTAAAATTCTCCATAGACCACACTTTAAACGCCTTTACAGGTTACCAGTTTAGAGTTGTACAGGAGGTCTGGTGCTCGAATTTTGTGTGTGGTTGGATCGCCGTTTACATATTCATACGGGATTAAAGTATGCGTTCGCATTTGCGTGGTGGGACGGGGGCACTTTATATATTTTTTTATTATTTATTTGTTTTTTTTTTTTAAAATATATATTTTTTTGTACTAACTTTATTGCTATCACAAAGGATGAACAACATCCCTTGTGATAGCATGGGCCGTGATAGGTCTTCTTTATGGAGAGATTTGTGGTTTGTTAGAACCCAAACCTCTCCTCTGGCCTCCCATGTAGCCAATCAGACACAGATCATTCTGATCGGCTACTTACCTGGCTGTTGCCGGCCAGGTAAAGAAAGGGGTGGAACCGGAAGTAGCAAACTGCTTGTCTCTTCCGGTTTCCAGAGTTATAGAAAGAGGGTACCGACGTCAGTTCCTCTCCCTCTGTACAGGACAGCCATCGCCATCGGCCATATCGCTCCCGGCCTCCGCAATGGGACTGGAGAGGTGGCGGCGGGAGGTTGGTGGGATCCCCTTCCGCTACTGGCAGAAGTAATCGATTGGCTAATTAGCCACTTAGATCACTTCTGCAAAATAGGAAATCGCTGCCTGAAAAGATCAATACCAGGATGATCATCCTGGTATAACCACTGAAATAATAGCAGGACGCCCATGTATGCCCTCCCCGCGGGAAGTGGTTAAAATGATTATATCCATGTAAAAAAATCCCAGCCTTTAGTACTACTTTAATGTAAAAGATTTATTGCCCCAACCCACCCCAGTTGATTATCTGCTGTTTTTGTACCATAAAGGGCTATTTTTTGTGTTTTAACCCCATCATGACAGATGACATAAAAAGCATGCTGCTCCTACTAAATGTCTTGGTGACAGCTAGCGCAGGTAGCTTGTATCAAACTAACTGCCTAGGACAAGGGAGTCTGTCATACATAATATTATATTACATAATTAATATTATATATATTTTTTTTTAAATAACATTTTTTATCTCCAAGTCTGATATGTACCAGATTCAACCAAATAGTATATAAATCTCTTCTGTTATTCTCACAGTGGTTTCGAGATTTTGTCCCCTAATCGCATAACTTGTTGTTTATATTTACCACTTCATATAAATATTCAAGAATAAATTGCCTTTTTTTAAACTTTACATATTAACTAAATTATAAACAAAACTTTTTTTTTTTATCTGACTAATCGAAACAATAATCAGCTAACTGATTATGAAAATAATTGTTCGTTGCAGACCTGGATGTAATCTTGTATGCCATTACGTTAAGGTTTCTCAACCTGTTCTGAGGCCTTGCTAACATTGCAGGTTTTGCATATTCAGAAGAAATGTAGCTACTTAGCTCGTGTTGAAATTCCATTGTTCTTCAGAGGAAATCAACAAAACGTGCGTATTGATGAGGGTTTGCTTCTGAACCTATGCTTTATTAGAGCCATTGGGGGAGATTTACTAAAACTAGAGCATTCAGAAATTGGTGCGGCTGTGTATGGTAGCCAATCAACTTCTAACTTCATCTTGTTCAATTAAGCTTTGGCAATAAAACCTGCTTGATTGGGTTTCTATGCACAACTGCTCCAGATTTTGCACTTTTCAGTTTTAGTAAATAACCCCCATTGTGTTTCAGTGCTTGAACTTGAGTCCAACCCCTATACAGATAAATTCCCACACTCATCACCTACTAGTTGAGATGTTGGGAAATGGGCTGCTTTGTAAAGATGCTCATTATTCACTATTCGCTATCTACAGCTATCCATGCAATGAACAGCAGTGACTCGAAATACTTGTGCTTCATATTCATAACCGTTATTTTCTGTTGTAGTTGCACGATGAAAAGTTAATGGCAGAAACCAAAGCATTTATTTCAATAATTGGAGAGAAAACCAGAACTTTGATTAAGGATACATCTATGGCGTTATTACACAAGGTAAGAAAACTGGTATAATGCCTTTTTTTTTTCCAGAATGTCATAATCCTTTTTCTTACTTTTACGTTTAGAGGCAAATATGAAATCTGCAGGAACATTGGTGTATGCAGCTGCCTACAGGCGATTGGACACTGGCAAACAGTACAGTGTAACCCCCCCCCCATTTATACCATGCCCCAGTTTTTTGCTAGTGTCCTAAGAGAACTGACATTAGCCTTGGCCACAGCACTATTTAGTCTCTAACGCCTTCAGGGGTAACTCCTTCCTTGGTTTTATATGGGAAGGGATTATTTGCAACGAAATTTGACTTGCAGCCATGATACCTGACTCAGTTGAAGGGTCCACAAGTTTGCTTCCATGACTTCTTCAAAATACAATTCGAATTCCCTGGAGCTACAGTTGCTTCTATACAGTCAGCTGAGCGTGAGGAAGTTTGTACCTTATCTTTATTAAAGGATTTAGTACAGGAAGACTCCTAATCTGCCAATATATAACTCCAATCTCGGTCCTTATTGACTCAGTATGCATATGCCTAGACCTGGAGCTACCTGCATCGGCTACGCCCCAAGTTACCAGCCTGGGTTCTCTAAAAAGCCCCTAGTATGTTGTGGAGCTTGGATTGCCATCCAAACACCGTTTGGCTGACGAACCAAGACAGCCATTGTTTCACGCTCTCCATGCACATATTTGCGTGTAATCGGCGTGTAATGCTTTGGAACCAGGTTTCTACTTAGGCCCCCCCCTCCAGTGTACTGGGAGGCTGATGCATAGGGCTTTGCTTCTCAGCATATTCATCATGACTAAGGCCTGGCTCACACCGCAGTTCTGCAGCCCATTCATTTGTCTCTTGGATTGTAATCTAATATCACTTTCCTTCAGGCAGGTCACAATTGACACACAGATTTTGTTTACATTCTTACTATGTACAATTGATAGCAATGTATTCTAGCATATGTTTACATACCCCCACTGTACTCGAGTAAGGTTTTACAATTTGTGGTGAATCACCCTAGGCCTACTTTCCTAAAAGATTCCTTGAGTTCCTTTCAAACATAAACTTACTGCACCTGGTACAATAGTGTGGGATAGAATCATATTTTAATAAAAAAACATATCTAATCTAAAGAATTCCTCTAGGGAGTGAGAGAGGTATCTTATGGAAGAGGTGCATGTTCTGGGGGGAGGCCTATATTGCTGACCCCACACCTACTTGTTTTGGGAGTTTGAGAGATGCACAGCAAATTTATCTCAATATTTTCATATCGAAAGCAGAAAGTAAATGGTACTTTGAGGAATAAGAAAGCACAAGACGCTTGATGCCGGCAATAGCAAAGTCCAAACTAGAATCTTCCTGTTGAGTCTGTTAAAACACTAAGGGAATCTGTTACTTGCTCCCTGTCAGATATTATGGCTACTTTTAAGTGTTAATACAAGAACCTTTACAGCTCAAGATTTTCTGCCCCCACCCCTTTCTAATGCCCTGACTCACTTTCTATCATCTCTAAATCTTTTGTGTCTTAAAGTGGAGTTCCACCCAAACAATATTTTTTACATCATTCAAGTCCTTTGCCTATATAGACTTACCTTTTGAAGGAAACATTTTTTTAACCCTAAGTCTTTTGTTGCTAGGTGGTCTCTGTAATCGGCCCCTTTTAGGTCCTAGGCTCTTCTCTTCACTTTCTGCTTCGCCTGGCCTCCTGGGAGATGTGACGCATCATTTCCCAGGAGTCAGTGGGCTTCCCTGTACTGTAAAATCGTGTTATTTCCAGACAGGAAATTACGCGATTTAAGGCAGGCCGAGATCGAGGAGTGCATGATAGTTACCCACCATGCACTTCTTTCAGGAAGAGATGCCAGGAGACTACAGATGGGCTTCAGATGCCCTCACCTAAAATAGAAAAGTCCCGCAGTGAGAGAAACGAAATTGTGAGTAAAAAATGCATGCACTAGGCGGTTTGAAAGTAAGAAAACAAAAGGTTACATCTATGTAGTATTAAGAGTGGATGCAAAAAAAAAAAAAAATTCTGAGTGGAACTCCGCTTTAAGGAGAGAGATAAAGAAACTTTGAATGTACCTCTTAATTGGAGGAATTGATTTTCGCAGTGGCAGAAGCCCACAATAACAAGGCACCCGGCCTAAATGGCCTCCCATCTGAAATATACAAAAAGGACAGCTGGGTCCTTTTGCCAGAATTAACACTTCCTAGATGAATGAAGGAATGGTTTTAGTTCTTCCTACCCAAGGCAAAGATGAACTATAAACATTTCTATGTGAGGAAAAGTGTACGCAACATTTTATAATACAGTCAGGTCCATAAATATTGGGACATTGACACAATTCTAATCTTTTTGGCTCTATACACCACCATAATGGATTTGAAATGAAATGAACAAGATGTGCTTTAACTGCAGACTTTCAACTTTAATTTGAGGGTATTTACATCCAAATCAGGTGAACGGTGTAGGAATTAGAACAGTTTGTATATGTGCCTCCCACTTTTTAAGGGACCAAAAGTAATGGGACAGATTAACAATTATAAATCAAACTTTCACTTTTTAATACTTTGTTGCAAATCCTTTGCAGTCAATTACAGCCTGAAGTCTGGAACGCATAGACATCATCAGATGCTGGGTTTCATCCCTGGTGATGCTCTGCCAGGCCTCTACTGCAACTGTCTTCAGTTCCTGCTTGTTCTTGGGGCATTTTCCCTTCGGTTTTGTCTTCAGCAAGTGAAATGCATGCTCAATCGGATTCAGGTCAGGTGATTGACTTGGCCATTGCATAGCATTCTACTTCTTTCCCTTAACAAACTCTTTGGTTGCTTTCACAGTATGCTTCGGGTCATTGTCCATCTGCACTGTGAAGCGCCGTCCAATGTGTTCTGAAGCATTTGGCTGAATATGAGCAGATAATATTGCCCGAAACACTTCAGAATTCATCCTGCTGCTTTTGTCAGCAGTCACATCATCAATAAATACAAGAGAACCAGTTCCATTGGCAGCCATACATGCCCACGCCATGACACTACCACCATCATGAGCAATTCCTTTCCTTCTCCATACTCTTCTCTTCCCATCACTCTGGTACAAGTTGATCCTGGTCTCATCTGTCCATAGGATGTTCCAGAACTGTGAAGGCTTTTTTAGATGTTGTTTGGCAAACTCTAATCTGGCCTTCCTGTTTTTGAGGCTCACCAATGGTTTACATCTTGTGGTGAACTGTCTGTATTCACTCTGGTGAAGTCTTCTCTTTATTGTTGACTTTGACACACATACACCTACCTCCTGGAGAGTGTTTTTGATCTGGCGAACTGTTGTGAAGGGTATTTTCTTCACCAGGGAAAGAATTCTTTGGTCATCCACCAGTTGTTTTCCGTGATCTTCTGGGTCTTTTGGTGTTGCTGAGCTCACCGGTGAGTTCTTTCTTTTTAAGATTGTTCCAAACAGTTG
This sequence comes from Glandirana rugosa, assembly GCA_018402905.1. Taxonomy (NCBI): domain Eukaryota; kingdom Metazoa; phylum Chordata; class Amphibia; order Anura; family Ranidae; genus Glandirana; species Glandirana rugosa. Next base: position 2,019,932 of record BLSH010072080.1, on the reverse strand, counting down.
ATTTGGCCACACCTAATGTTTTTTCTATCTCTCTGATGGGTTTGTTTTGTTTTTTCAGCCTAATGATGGCTTGCTTCACTGATAGTGACAGCTCTTTGGATCTCATATTGAGAGTTGACAGCAACAGATTCCAAGTGCAAATGGCACACTTGAAATTAACACTGGACTTGTTATCTGCTCCTTGTAAATGTGATAATGAGGGAATAACACACACCTGGCCATGGAACAGCTGAGCAGCCAATTGTCCCATTACTTTTGGTCCCTTAAAAAGTGGGAGGCACATATACAAACTGTTGTAATTTCTACACAGTTCATCTGATTTGGATGTAAATACCCTCAAATTAAAGCTGAAAGTCTGCAGTTAAAGCACATCTTGTTCGTTTCATTCCAAATCCATGGTGGTGGTGGTGTATAGAGCCAAAAAGATTAGAGTTGTGTCGATGTCCCAATATTTATGGACCTGACTTAAACAGAGCGTGCCAAACACCAGCGTTAATAACCTCTATCATACTATGCAGACTTTTAGCTTCTCAGGTCTGTCTTTTGACCTTAGATGAGGAGAACTTTTTAGCTGAGGTTGTTGCCTCAGTTGTCAGGCTCCTTTTTTGTGGTACAAAAGTGGTCGTCTACCATCAGCCGAGGTGAAGGATATGGGTTAATCTCATTTGGCCAAATAAAAATGTGTGCTCCAACATGAATTATTCACAGAAATGCATTAAACGTTTAGACCCATGATTGTCAATGCCAGGGCACCCATAGCACTGGTTACCCAACATTCATTTGAATACATAGGAATACTTATTCATAATGTGCATGAATAGCCATAACTTTTTTTATTACACGCATTCATGCATTCATTTACAGGTCTCTGTGAGTCATATGGCTTTTCTTTTTATGTAAATGCCTTTCTAGGGTTAGGATGGTTTTTGTATTTTGAGCTTTTTCGTATGTCCAAATTTACTCCTTACTCTCTACAAAATATTATATTATTACTAATAGATTTTCGAAATGGCACTATATTGAATAACTTGATTGACTCTTATACTGCATGTTAAACCATTGTTTGGTATATTTGCAATGCTGTTCAGATTTATAACATCTTCTGTAGCACAGCTTTGATTTTGTATTATGCGGACAAATGTAATATAGATTATCTGTTTTACTTTGTCTGTTTTACCTATACAAAAACACATTTTAAAAAAGACTACCGGATTAAAAAATAAAAAATGGCCTCCAGCCTGTTGAGACTTTTTCAGTGCATTCCCTATTGCAACTGGTCTTTTGCCCATTATTACCCTATTGAGGGGTTCCTTAAAAAGACTTCCCGTGGGCATTCTTTTGACCAAAAATACCCTATGGAGGGGTTCCTTAAAAAGTGGACCCTCCTCGCGGTGGACCCATCTATTTCTTGTCTTAGCAAGATTCTAACTGTGCCTGTTGAGGATATCCCTGTGTTTACTGTATGGACCAGGTGGAAAAGATTATATTATTGTCAAAGCTGTATAACAAAGAAACCCAAACCGATAACAAATATCCACTCTTCCATTTTATTGTTAGTTTAATAGTAGCTCACAATGACAATGAAAATGTGTACTGTATAGTTGGAACTATCCACATAAAGATAATCCGAATTCACAGCTATTGTGGGAACACCTTCTCGGCAAATCCCTGGAAAACTTTATTAAGGAGGTCACTAGGCCCAAAACCCTGTTATCTTTCACTTGATTAAAGAAAAATGTAGTTGGATTATGTTGCTAGGATTTATATTGCGATATAAAATACTTGGTGTTTATAATTTTATTGAAGCTTTTTTTTTCTGGTGCTATAAGGGTAGCCATATGTAAAAAAAAAACAGTCAAAAATGCTTTCCAAAAGCATTTAACTGTGTAGCCAAGTGTGTTTGTGAAAAGAGCAGACGTCCCTCAAACTGGCTTTATTTCAGGCTAGACTGTCTAGAACACTTCCATTTCTTGGATGATGACTACGATCATTTCTATCCCACTGTTTGGTTTGGGAGTGTTTGTAGAGTTTGCAATGTAAATTTGACCATTAGTAGGCAATCCTCTTCGATCCAGCCGAATTTCGATCTGTATATGGCACCCTGGTTGTACACAAGTCTATCGATAGAACACTACAGGCTGGTTGAACACAAGTCTGCCAGAAGATAAGGCTCCCCACTGGCAGAACAAAATGGCGCTACAGAAGAGATTCCCCCATCAACACCGGCTGTGTTGATGGGGGTCAAGCAGTTTTCTTTCTCCCATGGTGGAAGGAAAGAACGTTGCATAATCTATGGCCTGCCTAAGGCCCACACCTGGTCAGTCGTATCCAAGTTCCTTGGGCATCAGAATTGTTTGATAGGTCCATAAACAAATTTTGCTTGACTTTTTAAAAATCTATTCTTGGGCACAATCCTTCTACTTTTCATGCCATTTATGATCCATTGATTTTTATTTATTTCTGTCTACAGGTTTTCAATTGCCGTACAGTGGACTGCAACCTTGCACTGGGTTATTGCACACTTCTACCCAAGACCGAAGTTTTCGCAAAGTTGTGGGATGTCATAAATAACACATGGCAAAACTACAACAAGGTTCTGGTATGTTCCAGATGATTTACACTTGTAATTTTTTTTTTCTCTATTGAAAGTACTCCACTAACAAATGTCATATGCAGGCAGTAGCAGTCGTTGGAGCCCAGCTTGCATTTATATGTCATGAAAATGAAGAAAGAAAGAAATTTCAAGAGCTTGTAACTGATGCTGTATGGGGTACCGAGCTCAGTAACTTTGGAGTAAGTTTTTTTCCATTTAATCATTATAGAATGATTTTAGGTTATGAACTATAGTTATTCTACAGATAACCTTTCAAAGACAAAAAACATTGCTTCCAAAATCAAATGAACAACTTTTTACTCTTTGTTCCCTTCATTCAAATTTCAAATTGGCGATTTTCTTTCAGGAATTATTGCTATTTAAATGAACATTATTCACCAATAACACATGAGCTAACTGATTACATTATAATGGCAAACAATGACTTTATAATTGTCCCAAGTAAGGTGTCATACATTTGCCTGTATTGTCCCTCAGATGCACATCTGTTTTAAACAGTTGTTTAGATAGTTCTTATGTCCAAATCCAACTGGATGGATGTTACTGTAAAAATGTACCTTTCTTTATAGTACAACACTGGACGCAGAGGAGTTAGTAGTCATTACTGTATGGTTTATGCTGCCACCTTCAGGTGAATGGACACTGGCCAGAAAAAAAAAGTCAGAAATCCCCACCCAGGCATAACTCCTCCCAGCTCAGCTAAGCCTTCGTTTGGTTCTAGTGTCTAAAAGTGATTGATGCTCTCCTGAGCCTGGGGGGAGGAAGGTGAAGGAGAACCATCCCTGAAACAGATTATGGCAGCCATACAGAACTGCCAGGCCAACGTGATCGATCACTTTGGAGAACTTAAAACAGAATTATCCTTCATTAAACACGATATGCAAAAGATAATAGAAAAATGCCCTGCCACAGATGTCAGGGTCCCCACACTAGAGGATACTGGCAGACCTATGCAGACTGAGGTACATGTGGCAAGGGAGACTCTATCTAGACACACACTAAAGATGGCCGACATGGAGGATAGAATGAGGAGGAACAATATCCGACTGGTGGGGTTCCCTGAGGGGGCCAACCCTGGGGAGTTTCTGTAAAGTTGGCTTAAAGAACATATGGCTCCTGGAACTTTCTCTAATCTGTTTGCCATTGAAAGGGCTCACAGGGTCCCGGGTAGACCGCCACTGAAGGGAGCTATTTCCCGCCCCATGATAGCGAAAATTCTGCACTTCCTTGACAGAGACCATTTCGAAAGGAGCCAGGAATGGCTCAGAGATGAAGTACAATGGCTACAGAATCTTGGTGTACCCCGACTTTTCAGCTGTCATGCAGAAACAAAAACCAAGCTTTCAACCAGTGAAGAGACAACTCGGGGAACTGAATATAATATACAGCATGCTGTACCCGGCTAAACTTTGCATTGTGGATAAAGGGAAAGTCCTTTTCTTCAACAATCCTGTGGAGGCCTCGGATTGGCTGGATGCTCGGGGCGACACTAGGAGAGATGACTCACCGGGACCTGCCTAATGGCCTGTTCGTCCATATCCGGCTATCAGAGGGCATGTTTTGGGGGTCGAAGTGCCTTTTAAGTGCCTGTTTGTTCAAATAAGAATAATTTTTTCCCCCTTTTTGTTGGTTACTGCGATTTGGGCCTTGCCCTATTGACTTGCATATCCGGCAGTCTCGCTGTCTGGTCCAGACCTGGTCATAAACGAGAGGGGAAATTTTTTTTTTTTTTTTTTTGTTTTCTCACTCTACATTTGTTGACTTTCTGATGATGCTGGGGCCTCTGGGGCTTTGAATAAGTCTCACATCCATTTTCCCAATTGGGTTGTCTATTATGGGATCTAAGCGCTTAGCATGTTGGGGCGGGGTGGGGGAAGGAAGGTTTATCCATTGGTCACCATCTCCATGCCTGGACTAGAACTACTGGAGGTCATTATATGCATTATATTTCATGTCTGTTGTGGGATATCACCTATATTTTTTGGGGGCTCTTGCTGGAGTAGAGGGAGGCCTGTGTAAAGGGGGTGGAGGGTAGGTGTGTCTCTGGTGGGTTTTTGACAGCTAACTATGGAGGTCAATCTTAGAGTCGTGTCTTGGAATATACGAGGCCTTTATTCTAAATTTAAATGGTCTCTGGTCTTTTGATTGTATTAAAAAATACAAACCGCATTTGATGTTATTGCAGGAGAGGCACTTGCAGGGTGCCAGGCTTCTCTCTTTAAAGAGGGCTCACATTGCTAGCAGTTATCATGCTAGTTTTTCTTCATATGCCTGGGGAATGTCTACGAACTAAAGCTCTACCTATACATGTGGTCAAAACTGACATTAAGGGCAGGTATGTTGTTATAGTGATCAAAGTGCAGAGTAAGTTCTTGACATTTGTAAATCTATATGTCCCTCCTCCCTTCTCGCTGTCTCATCTAGATGACAGGCTACATTTGAGATTGCGGAAGAGAGGATCATTATTTTGGGGGACTTCAATCCGGTAGTGGACTCGGCCTTGGATAGGCTGGGTGCGCCGTCAGGAGCTCTGTCTCCCTTGGTACCCAGGACATGGCGGTTGAGATACGCTCCGCTCCAATACGCTGCAATAGCACAATTTGGCAGGGCAGAAGTTCAGATTTGAAACACTAACATGGAGATGGTTCTGTTGGACCCTGATCCGACCAAGCGTATATCTAGATACTATGGGGTGGTAGGACCAGGAGACAGGGAGTTGGTAGAGAGAGCTAGATCTAGATGGGCTGTTATTGTCCCTGAAGTGTCAGAGGAACTGTGTCATGAGGTCCTGGATACATACCTGAGTTCAGTCATATCCTCCACGGATAGGATTATCCAACTCGGATATCTCCACCAGACATACTATAACACTGGTCATATTGTTTAAGATGCATAAGAGTCTCACCAACCTGTCATAAGTGCCTCAGAGTGGAAGAGACATTTATACATATGGTGTGGGAGTGTAGCAGAGTGAGGCCACTTTGGTCCATGGTAATGGCGTTCATAGCGGACAACTTTGATTTGCCCAACATATGCTTCCCCCTGCCATGTCTATTGGGCATCTTTGAACAGGAGGAACATGATGTGCATACCAAACTGTTTCTTCCGATTTTATATTTTGAAGTAAGGAAATTGATTGCTAGAAGGTGGATCTTTAAGGAACAGCTGATACTGGGGATGTGGCAATAAACGATCAATGCGGATATCCCCCTATATCATATGACGTATGAAGCCAGGGGGGCGTCGAAGAAGTTCAGGAAGGTGTGGTATAGGTGGGTGGATTCTAGGGATACATTGACAGGAGATGAGGAATAATGACTGAACTAGGGCAGGGGGGTATCTAGAAGATTGATTTTTTGATAGACCTTGTTCTGTTAGAACTGGGGATTGGTAGGTGATGCCCTAACAAAGGAGATTACAATATCCTATAGCGATGAACTCAGGCATGGGGGGTGAGGAGGAGGGGGAGGTGGATGCTCTTTTCTTGCTTGGTGACATGTTGGGCGGTGTTTAATGATTGCTTCAGTTTTATTTGGTTTTGAAAAAAAAAAGAGTACATACTCATACTTACCTGCAAATGGATATGAATATAGGACTGGAGAAATTATCCATTTGGGGAATGAGATGTTAATATGCTGCTGATGCTTGGTTTCAGGACTTGTGTACACTGTTTCTCCTTGTACAGTTTGTGTAAATTGTCTATTGATGAAGCTGAAAGATATGTCTGGAGCTGAATGTACTCTTTAAAAAAAAAAAAGTCTGCGAGGGTGTCCAACTCCCATATAAATAGCATGGAGTCTGAGTGAATAATGGCATATGGAAAATCTAGCAGGGAGAGGTGCCCAGCATCACAAATGGCACTTGTGTAGTTTATAGCATGGCATTTTCTGCCCGCCCTTTGTTGACAATTAGACAGAGTTCTCCAACTGTGTGGTATGTAATTCATCATTGCCCAATGTGGGAAACATCAGTTTAACCACTTAAGGACCGGAAGGATTTCCCATATTTTGACCAGAGCACTTTTTGTGATTCGGCACTGCGTCACTTTAACTGACAATTGTGTACCCAAACAAAATTTGCGTCTTTTTTTCCCCCCACAAATAGAGCTTTCTTTTGGTGGTATTTGATCCCCTCTGCGTCATTTCTGATCGCCGCTATAAACAAAAAAAGAGCGACAATTTTGCAAAAAAAAAACAAATTTTTTACTTTTTGCTAAAATACAAATCCAAGCTCTATCTCAATTTCCAAAGGGCCTCGTTTGACTTAGCACATAACCCCTTAATGTCAGTAATTAAAGGCGAGAACTCGCAAAAACTGACGTCTACATTTTACAGTATGCTACTAACGCCCCAGCGACCAAATTAGCCTACGACCTCAAATTAAGATGGGAAGGAGACCTTGGTGGCCTGGATGATGAGGAGTGGAGCGAGGCATTAGACACATGTAAGATAGTCTCACCCAAACTTTCAGACAGACTGACACAACTGTTCATACTACACCGCTCTTACTTAACCCCACGCAGAATAGCTAAATTTGATCCGGGACGAACTTCCACTTGCCCAACATGCAAGCGTGAAGTAGGAACACTATACCACATGTTATGGTCTTGCCCAGAGGTACAGAACTTCTGGAAACAATATGGGCTCCCCTATGACATTAGACCCCAAGATATGTTTGTTGGGCATCCTTGCAGAGGATGCTCTGGATACGCACACCACAACATTTATACAGGAGTCTCTATTTGCGGCTCGGAAAACAATTGCCAGAGATGAGGCAAAAACAGCCCATGATAGTTGACTGGATTTCGGAGGTGAACAATACACTACCGTTCAAGAGATTTCTTTATATCAATAGAGGGTGTCCTGAAAAATATAATAAAATCTGGGACCATTGGCTCAATTCTTCCTCCTCGTGACTGATTCAATAATATAGGAATAAAGACATGAACTAGGGGACGGCACACAAAAGCTTTATGTGATCCAACATATATTTTCTGTTATATACGGACAAATGGAATGTATGTTTTTGGATATGTGTAAACATGGTATGTGAACAAGAATGGAATGTTACTTGACAAATACGAGAAAAATTGTAACCAGACGGTAAATGTGCTGTACACCTTGTTTCATTCAATAAACGTTTAATTAAAAAAAAAAAAAAAATACAAATCCAAAAAAAAAATAAAAACTTTTTTTTCCATCGGTTTTGGCCGATTTATATTCTTCCTCATATTTTTGGTAAAAAAAAATCGCAATCAGCGTTTGGTTTGTGCAAAAGTTGCAGCGTCTACGGATAATTAATTTCTGGAGTTTTTATTTTTTACTAGTAATGACGGCGATCTGTGATATTGGGGCGGACATGTCGGACCATTTTGACACTTTTTTGGGACCATTGGCATTTATACAGCTTTCTCCTACGTTCACTGACAGACGCAGCTCTTCTTGACTTTGTGGGGTTTTATGTTCGTCTTACCAGGAGTTAACTAGGCAGGGAAAGAATTCAGCTGGCCCCTCCCACGCAGACAGTCACTTGCATCCTCTTTCGACATATTTACGGTTACCAGGGTTTTTTCACAGTTTTACCAGGCTGTACAGGCGGGGTTATAGTGTCTAGCGGCAGTAATGATCATTTTTTATTTTTGAGGTCTTTAATTAATAGGCATCTGCGACGTTGAAAACGTGTTTGGTTTGCGACTAACGCTAAAAAAAAATGGTTTTTATACTCCTTCTTATATTTAGCCGGTTTTGGCTACCTTTTTTTTCAAAAATAAAAAAAAAACCTAAACATAAAAAAAAAAAAAAAATTAATT
>BLSH010072080.1:1955915-1983038 GCA_018402905.1 Glandirana rugosa | reverse complement strand
CCCCCCCCCCCCCCCCCCCTTCACAGTGGCCAAGATGTCACAATGTTTGGTCTCTAGTGATGATTGGGAGCTGGTGGGATGGGTTTCCATTCATGTGACCACCGTGACAGCAAAACCCTTAAGGGACAATGAGGCTGTGCAGGGAAGTTTTAGCTTTGCTGCTATGAAGAATTAGCACTTTGTGTTCTTATTTGTGCTATTTATTTAATAAAGCAGTTTGTGTACTCTGTATATACTATATAATAAATGCTGTTTTCATTACGCTAATTCAGATTTATATTGCAGATTTCTTTCCAGTCTGCCTTCCGACAGGGACCACAACAGAAGAAAGAGCTTATTTCAACATTAGTTCAAAATTCAAGTGTGGATACAGCACTCATACTTAAATATTGCAAGTAAATAGCTATTTAATGTTTTTAAGAGCTCATTTGCCCACAGTTATAGGAATGTACAGTAATTTCTTAAACCTTTTTTTTTTTTTTAAGTACATTTATGTTGGATAGCGATGCTGCACTCCAACTTTACATAGAAACACTGCTTCTGTCTGGTTCAAGCTGCAAACACAGCCGTGAAGATTGTGCAGGGGACTCTGAACAGCATGCTCAGCTGGTGGCCAAAGCAAAAGCGATCATTCCTCTGCTAAATAGCACAGAAGACCTAGTCATTAGTCTTACGGGTATACTGCATAAGGTAAACTGTACCATTTATTTCTAAATCACCTGCTGTATGCCATACCATAAAATTATATATTTTCCTAATACCAAAAAAAGTGTACCAATGATCAATCAGCGCAATCCTACAAATACAATAAAAACAATACAAAAAAAAAACAATCCGTGTTGAATGAGTTGCTAGCCAATATAAGTGATTCAAAACTTCTAAAACCAAAATATTACCAAACCATGGTGTAGCGTAACTCACGAACAAGCTCTGATCAGTAAAAAAGACGTCCATTATATGTGAACAAAAATATTGTGCATACCAAAATAATACATTTTCTCTATACCCTCCACATAATTATGCAAATTAAAGTCCAATGTCCAAACGTGCAGAAAATGTTGACAAAACGATCAGTAATCCTGCGGCCATCTCTGAATTTAGCTGTCCTGCCAGTGTGTGAGAGACAAGTGATTCACTGTTAGCACTGCCTATAGTGCCATTTCTTGTAAGTGCAATATTTTACCCTTTTATTAAATGTGGTTTTCAAACGGAGAGCATTGAATAATTGGAGATATTAGCTGTTTTGCTTGATCCCCAAAGAGGGAAAACTGTGCGGTGTGACCTACTTGTATAACAGGGGTCATGTCAGTGAGGTGAGGGGCCAATCTACATGGGTGGTGGATTCACTTTGCTTTATATGTCACAGTAGATTGAAGCTGGATATTACTGATCATTTTTTCAACAGCTTCTGCACATTTGGACATTTATTGGACTTTGCATAATTCTGTGTGGTATATTGAGAAAATGAATTATTATTTTTGTATGCACAATTATTTTGTTCACATATAATAGGTTTGTTTGTTTTTTTTACTGATATGTGATTTTTCATGAGAGTTGCACTACACCACTGTTTGGTGATATTTTCCAAATACCAACTTTTTTATAGTCTTGCAGATAAACTGCTATTTCTTTTCTAAATCACCTGTTGTATGCCAAACCATAAGTTTTATATTTTCAAAATAAAACCTTTCTTGTAGTCTTACGCATATACTACGCCAGGTAAATGGTGCCATTTATTTCTAATTCGCCTACCCAACTATACAATATATATTTTCCAAATGACCTCTTCCATAAATCTTAGTGTTGCAAAAGAATATGCTGTTCTAGTTTTTTACGTACATGCACTGCAGTCTTTCATGGGCTTCAGTGCAGCTCCTTTGTTATAAAAAAAAAGGGGGGGGGCAGGGTACACATGTGCTCTCCAAAAAAAAATATGGTGGCTGCCATTGCTTAACTCTTTCTTTAAATGTTTGATACCTGACACTACACTTACAAGAAGTACACTCACCAGCCACTTTATTAGGTACACCTGTTCAATTGCTTGGCAACACAAATTGCTAATCATCCAATCACATGGCAGCAACTCAATGCATTTAGGCATCTAGACATGGTGAAGACGATTTGCTGAAGTTCAAACCGAGCATCAGAATGGGGAAGAAAGGGGATTTAAGTGACTTTGAACATGGCATAGTTGTTGGTGCCAGACGTGCTGGTCTGAATATTTCAAAAACTGCTGATCTGCTGGGATTTTCACACACAACCACTTCTAGGGTTTACAGAGAATGGTCAGAAGAAAGAGGAAATATCCAGTGAGCTGCAATTGTGTGGACAAAAAGGCTTCTTGATGTCAGAGGAGAATGGGCAGACCGGTTCCTGATGACAGAAAGGCAACTGTAACTCAAATAAGCACTCTTTACAACCAAGGTATGCAGAATACCATCTCTGAATGCAAAACACATCGAACCTTGAAACAGATGTGCTACAGCAGCAGAAGACCACACCAGGTGCCACTCCTGTCAGCTAAGAACAGGAGACAGACTAAAATTCACACAGGTTCACCAGAAGTGAAGATTTAATAGAATAGAAGATTGGAAAAACGATACCTGGTCTGATGAGTCTCGATTTCAGCTGCAACATTCAGATGGTGGGGTCAAAATTTGGCGTAAGCAACATGAAAACATGGATCCATCCTGCCTTGTATCAGCTGTTCAGGCTGGTGGTGGTGGTGTAATAGTGTGGGAGATATTTCTCCTATCGTTCACTGACAGACGCAGCTCTCCATTACATGTGGAGTTTATGCTGGTCTCACTAGGAGTTAACTAGGCAGGGAAAAGAAACAGCTGGCCCCTCCCATGGGGCCGTCCTCTCTTCCCACATAACCCCTCTCCATAGAATAGCTCACCAGTCTAAATGCCTAGTTTGCAAGGAGTTGACCTGGCTTCCCCGTAGGGGAATTGTGGTCCTGTTTGTGACCATTCTTTTATTTTAATTTTTTGTCTTCTATCAAGATCGATCTGCTATCAAGAAGCCGGTCGGGGCATAGAGAGTCCATGGGCTCTGTACTTTCCCTGACCTGGCCGACCGATGCGAGCAGTCCCGACATATGGGGACCCGCTGCATCGTGCCCGTTCCGTGCGGGCGGCCTGGGGTGATTCCCCCTTGCGCCCAGCCCCGGATGCGATTCGGGAAGGGCGATTTCTCTGGCCTACAGCATACCGCCCAAGAAGGGGCAGAAGGTCTGCGACTGGGTGGCTACCCACGGTGCTTGTCGGAGTGAGTTCCTGCCTTCCCCCCCCCCTTTTTTTTTTAGGGGCGGAAAGGAGGACCGACGACCAAAAAAAAAATGTTTTTCTTTGCTGGGTAGCCGCTGGTGGGGCGCGTGGAGCTCCTGTTCACCCCCCGCACTGCACCGATTGTTCAGCACCGTTCACACCATTTTTCGCCGCCATGCTGCAATCGGCCGCCATTTTGCAGCGGACCGCCGCCATTTTGCCGTAGCCGCAGACATATTGGGCCTATGGGGCTTTCCCTCTAGCGCTCAGAGCGGCCGTTTGCGGTACTGCACATTCCCTGAAGGTGTTTTCGGCCTCTAGTGCTTAACGGCGGCCATTTTGACTGCATGACTCTGCAATACATGTGTGTGCAGCGTTTTTCCTTCTCTGTGGAATGGTGGAGAACTGGCAGCGCGGCTCTTCTGACAATCCTCCAGGGTTACAGGCAGCGGAACAGGAAGTATAGCTGGGCTCCCCTGTGGGTGCTGGTGGTGGTGGGTGCAGTCCTCCTGGGTTCCCTGGTGCACTGTGGGGCGGTGGTGTGTGGCGGTGCCTCATCATCTTTGTGTCACTGAGGGGAGATGGCAGATTACACTGCTGAGCCTGCTGTGGAGGCGCAATCTGCGCAAGGGGCATTTTTGGACCAGCTGCAGGCGGTCTTTAGTGAATTTCTCCCCAGGGCGGATGCCGCCCGTCAGGCCCCCAAGAAGCGTCCCCCTCCTCCTCTTTATTCATCGGGGGAGGATTCTGATCCGGAAATGGTCTCAGGGGGTATCCGGGACCCAGTGGACCTGTCTGATGGGGACTGGGCCCATTGGACGGTTGAAGAGGATCAAGGGGCGGCGGCTGCACTCGAAAAAGCGTTGGTCGCCACCATTATCACTGGCATTCGCACTAAGCTGCGACAGGGTCAGGATGGCGAATCACAGTCTGCTGCGTATGTGTGTGGGTCCTCTAGACCCCCTAGGGTCCCCAAGGCTTACCCCTACAATGACTTTTTTGATCATTTTCTTTATCGTGAATGGCAGCGTCCGCAGCACTCTTCTTCGCTGTCAAAACGGTTCGCTGCTCGCTATCCCTTTGAGGAAAGCTGATAGAAAAACAAACCCTTTTAAAGTCGCTGTTCCTGGTGGCAAGCTCTGCCGTGCGACCAGCCCTGGCGTCCGCCATGGCGGCTCAACATCTGTATGAGCGTATGGAAGAGCTCCAGAAGGATCTGGAAAACGGTCGCCTGATGGATGCGCCGCAGAGGGCTGAGTTTTTGCTCCAAGGGTTCAAGTACCTTTGTGATGCGGCCGTTGATTTACTGTCGATGTTATCCAGAATAACGATTTTTGCCGTCATACTCAGACGGATACTTTGGTTGCGTTCTTGGTCCGGTGACCATGCTTCTAAAAAGGGGCTTGCTGACCTCCCTTTTCAGGGTGGACGTCTATTTGGTCCACGTTTGGATGAGATTATTAAGGACTTCACGGGAGGTAAGTACCTTCTTTCCAGAACCCCGCAGGCGTGAGTTTCGCCGTAGACAGGGGCCCCCTCCCTCGGGTCAGAAGAGGTTTTTTTTCGTGCCCCGGGCGCAGCAGGTAAAGGGACCCGCCCCGGTAAGGTTGCTGCAGGGGCCGAAAAACGGCAGTGGCAGCGCAAAACCGAAAAGGCGGAGGACAAGTCTTCTGGGGTACGCTGGCCGGTGGCTGGCTCACATTCCGGATCGTTGGGTCCGGGAAGTGGTGTTCACCGGGTACAGGATAGAGTTCCACACTCTACCCCCAGACAGGTTCTTCCCATCAAACTTAGGGCTCCTGCAGGACCGCCGGGAGGCTCTTTTTGGGGCTGTCCAAGCACTTTCGGACCAGGGGGTGATCGTGCCAGCGCCTCCAGAAGAGAGGTTTCTACTCGAATCTATTCGTGGCTCCCAAAAAAGGGGGTGGGGGGTTCGGCCAGTACTGGACCTGAAGGCCCTGAACCGGTATGTCAGGGTGCAGAAATTCCGGATGGAATCTATCCGTTCGGTCGTGGCCGCCCTTCATCGGGGAATTTCTGGTGTCCCTGGACATCAGGGATGCATACCTCCCATGTGCCCATTCTTCCACGGCATCAGCGCTTCCTGCGCTTTGCAGTGGGAGACCTCCACTTTCAATTTGTGGCACTCCCCTTCGTCCTGGCTTCAGCACCTCGAGTTTTCACAAAACTGCTAGCCCCGGTGTTGGCGTTGCTCCGTCAGAGAGGCATTGCGGTAGTAGCCTACCTAGACGACCTGCTTCTGCGAGCGGAGTCCGTCTCAGCTCTGGAGGAGAATGAGAGAATCACAATGACATCGCTGCAGGACTTGGGTTGGTTACTCAACCTGCAGAAGTCGTCAGTCTCTCCATCCTGTCACCTGGAGTATCTGGGTCTAATTCTGGACACAGAACAGGCGAAGGTGTTCCTCCCTCCAGCCAAGTTGCTGTCTCTGCAGTCTGCAGTGCATACTCTCCTGTCGCACCGTCAGTCTTCATTACGTTTCTGTATGCGGGTGCTGGGGCTCATGGACTCATTGTTCGAGGCGATCCCATTTGCCCAGAGTCATACTCGTCTCCTTCAGCGTTCCTTGGACCTTCATATCCGTCTGAGCTCCCAGACCAGGGCGTCTCTGACCTGGTGGCTCGGGACTCGGCCCTGACTCAGGGGAAGTCATTCCTGCCCCTTCAGTGGGTGATCATCGCCACGAATACCAGTCTTTCAGGCTGGGGAGGGATCCTGGGGCAGCTGTCTGCCCAGGGCCATTGGTCGGCACAGGAGGCTCGCCTCCCCATCAATGTACTGGAGCTGAGAGCAATCAGATTGTGTCTTTTTCACTGGACAGTGAGATTGCAGGGTCGTCTGATTCAAATTCAATCGGACAATGCCACAGCAGTGGCGTATGTGAACCATCAAGGCGGCACAAGGAGTCCAGTGGCGGAGGCAGCTCTGATACTACGGTGGGCGGAACGTCACGTTCCGGCAATCTCTGCCATTTACATTCCAGGTGTGGAGAACTGGCAGGCGGACTTTCTCAGTCGCCAGACGCTGGACCAGGGAGAGTGGTGTCTCCACCCGGAAGTGTTCAATCAGATTTACCGCAGATGGGGGACGCCAGACGTGGATCTCATGGCGTCTCGATTCAATCACAAGGTGGAGACCTTTGTGTCCAGAACGAAGGATCCATTGGCAGTGGCCACGGACGCTCTGGTGGCCCCCTGGGGTCATTACCGACTTCTGTACGCCTTCCCTGCGATAAAACTGCTTCCGCGATTGATACGCAGGATAGTGGCGGAGGGGATACCAATAATCCCCGTGGCTCCAGATTGGCCTCGGCGCACTTGGTACGCCGACGTGGTGCACATGGAGGCAGACGCCCCTTGGCGGTTCCCACTGTGAGACGACCTTCTGTCTCAGGGGCCCATCTTGCACCCTGCTTTACCCTCGCTGGCTTTGACGGCTTGGCTATTGAGTCCCAGGTGTTGAGACAGGGGAGTCGCTGACTCAGTGATCCCTACGTTGTTGAAGGCTCGCAAGTGTACTTCCCGCAAGATTTACCACCACACCTGGAAGGCTTATATAGCTTGGCGCGAGGTGGAGGGTCATAACCCTCGCTCTTATGTCGTGTCCAGGGTCCTGACTTTTTTGCAGCAAGGCATGAACAAAAAACTGGCTTTGAGCACACTCAAGGGTCAGATATCGGCTCTGGCGATTCTTTTTCAGTGACTTTTGGCTTCGCACTCGTTGATTTGTACCTTTTTGAGGTGTGCGACATGTGGCGCCTCGGGTGAAGGCTCCGATGGCTCAGTGGGATCTGAATTTGGTGCTTTCTGTACTTCAGAAACCGCCATATGAGAATATCAGGGAGATTTCCTTACAATTGCTGTCGCAGAAGGTGGCCTTTTTAGTTGCCATCACTTCCGCCAGACGGGTGTCTGAATTAGCAGCACTATCATGCAAGTCTCCCTACCTGGTCCTACATAGGGACAAGGCGGTCTTGCGACCCTCTTCTTCATTCCTTCCGAAGGTGCTTTCTTCCTTTCACATTAATGAAGATATTGTTCTTCCTTCATTGTGCCCTCGTCCATCGTACCCAAAAGAGATTGAGTTGCATACTTTGGACGTAGTGAGGGCCTTACGAGTGTACTTGGCTGCTACAGCTTCTTTTCGAAAAGCTGATGCCTTGTTTCTGCTTTCAGAGGGTCCGCGCAAAGGGTTGGTGTCCTCGTCGGCTACGATTTCTCGTTGGATCAGACAGACCGTGACCCATGCGTATTCTGTTCCGGGCAAGGTTCCCCCTTTTCCGGTCACGGCTCATTCTACCCGGGCTGTTAGCACTTCCTGGGCTTTTAGACACCAGGCTTCAGTGTCACAGGTGTGCAAGGCGGCCACTTGGGCCTCGGTTCACACTTTCACTAAGTTTTATAAAGTTGATGTGTTTGCATCTTCAGATGCTGCTTTTGGCCGCAAAGTTTTGCAGGCAGCAGTGTAGGCGTGTCTGGCGCCTCCTTAGAGGTTCAGTTGGGTACTGTTGTTAGCGTTTACCCACCCCTCTTTTTTGACACGGCTTGGGGACATCCCCACATGTAATGGAGAGCTGCGTCTGTCAGTGAACGATAGGAGAAAAAGGGATTTTATTAAAACTTACCGTAAAATCATTTTCTCCGAGTTCACTGACAGACGCAGCACCCACCCCTCTGTGCTCTGTTCTTGTACGGCTTGTGTACGAACTGGTGAGCTATTCTATGGAGGGGGTTTATGTGGGAAGAGAGGACGGCCCCATGGGAGGGGCCAGCTGTTTCTTTTCCATGCCTAGTTAACTCCTAGTGAGACCAGCATAAACCCCACACGTAATGGAGAGCTGCGTCTGTCAGTGAACTCGGAGAAAAGGATTTTATGGTAAGTTTTAATTCCTTTTTTCTTGGCACACTTTGGGCCCCTGTCACATATCTGACAGGTGAGCCTGACGTGCAGCGGGAAGGCCTCGCGTACAATCCCGGCTAAAGGGCCACCAATGTTATAAACAGTGACCATAAGAGCCGAGTGGTGTAAGAGTGCCTGGATCATCTCTGATGCGGCTGATGATCTCTCAAGGCAGGCCAGCAGGTGTAGTCAGCTCTGCAAACAAGAATCTGGAAGGTGCAAAGCTGTGGAGACACTGGATGCGTGGTCAGTCAAGCTGGGTTCGGTAACAGACGATCAATCAGAAGTCTATCCTAGTCAAACATGCCGGATCGAACAGGAAACAGATCAGATCTCAACAGGTAGTCACAGGACAGGTATGAGCTGCAGATCAGACAGTAGAGTCTGTGTACTGCTAAGGTGTTTAAGGCAGCCTGGCTCCAATCAATGAAATCACTCTGCACAATTGTTAACCCTTAGTGACCCCTGCGCTAGGTGGCAGATCCATGACATTGCCCCCCCTTACGGGCAACCTCCGGGTGCCCAACAGGTTTCTCTTCTGTGGGTGCCTGCAGAAAAAGTAATTAACCAAGTCTCTAGCATGCACATCCTGTTCAACCTCCCATGAGTTCTCCTCCGAGCCATAGCCCTTCCACTTAATCAGAATCAGAAAAGGTTTATTGCCATGATCTGTAAACAAGGTTCACGGATTAGGAATTTGTCTTGGTGTTTTGGCGCAGAAGAAGAATAACAAAAAATACAAAAAAATTAAAAATACTAAGTAAAATACACGATAAATACAAAAGTAATCACAAGATTTACAGGGTTGGATAAGATAACTGCACAGGCTATTTAGACTGAGACATATGCAAATGCAAAATTTACAGTGTCAAGTGGCAAAGTACAAAAATTTCAGTGTGTAAAGTGTCAAGTGTTAAGTGTTCATGAGTCCCACAGCAGATGGATAGAAACTGTTTTTGTGGCGGGAGGTTCTGGTCCGCATGGACCGTAGCCTCCTGCCTAAGGGGAGTGGCTGAAATAGTCCATGTCCAGGGTGAGAAGGGTCGGCTGTGATCCGACCTGCTCGTCCCCGAGTCCTGGAGATGTACAGGTCGTGGATGGATGGAAGGCTGCAGCCGATCACCTTCTCTGCAGAGCGCACAATGCGCTGCAGTCTGTCTGTCCCTGGCTGTGGCTCCAGCGTACCACACGGTGATGGAGGAGGTGAGGATGGATTCGATGATGGCCGTGTAAAACTGCACCATCATCTGCACCAGCAGCTTTGCTTTCCTCAGCTGCCGTAGGAAGTACGTCCTCTGCTGGGCCTTCTTGATGAGGGAGCCAATGGTGGGCTCCCACTTGAGGTCGTGGGTGATGGTCGTCCCGAGGAAGTGGAAGGAGTCCACGGTGGTGACGGGTAGGTCTGTCAGGGCGAGGGGGGGCTGTGACTTTTCTGAAGTCCACGATCATCTCCACTGTCTTCTGGGCGTTGAGCTCCAGGTTGTTGGCACTGCACCAGGACACCAGCCGGTCCACCTCCCTCCTGTAGGCCGACTCATCACCGTCTGAAATGAGCCCGATGAGGGTGGTGTCGTCCGCAAACTTAACCAGTTTGACGGACTCATGGCTGGAGGTGCAGCAGTTGGTGTACAGGGAGAAGAGCAGAGGAGAAAGTACACAGCCCTGTGGAGCTCCTGTGCTGATGGTGATGGTGATGGTGTCCGAGACATTCTTCCCCAGCCGCACGCACTGCCTCCGGTCCGACAGGAAGTCAGTGATCCACCTGCAGGTGGAGTCAGGCACATTGAGCTGGGAGAGCTTGTCCTGGAGCAAAGCAGGGAGGATGTTGAAGGCAGAGCTGAAGTCCACAAACAGGATCCTGGTGTAGGTTCCCGGGGAGTCCAGATGCTGGAGGATGAAGTGGAGGGCCAGGTTGATGGCGTCGTCTACAGATCTGTTGGCTCTGTAGGCGAACTGCAGGGGGTCCAGGAGGGGGAAGGTGATGGACTTGAGGTAGGACAAAACCAGCCGCTCAAATGACTTCATGACTACAGACGTCAGCGCTACCGGCCTGTAGTCATTAAGTCCAGTGATCCGGGGCTTCTTGGGGACAGGGACGATGATGGAGGACTTGAAGCACGCTGGGACCTGGCAAGACTCCGGAGAGGTGTTAAAAATGTCTGTGAAGACAGGTGTCAGCTCATCAGCACAGTGTCTCAGTGTGGCAGGAGACACGCCGTCTGGCCCGGGTGCTTTGCGGGTCTTTTGTCTTTTAAATTGCCTCCACACATCCTGTTCTGAGACTGAAAGGGCAGCGGGGGAGGAGTGGGTGTCCAGGTTGGGCTGGGCTGGAGTGTCCTCTGTGGTGATAGGGGTGGGGGAGGGGTGTGAAGTGTTAAAGCGAGCATAATGTGTGTTAAGTTGCTCAGCCAGTTTCCGGTCATCAGCAGCGCGGGGGGCTCTCGGCTTGTAATTGGTAATGAGCTGGAGTCCCCTCCACACAGAAGAAGGGTCGTTGCCAGCAAACTGCTGCTCCAGGCGTGCATTATAATGAGACTTAGCTCTTAACACCTCCCTGCTAAATCCATACTTCGCCTGTCTGTAGCCGCCCCGATCCCCACTCCTGTGGGCTGCTTCCTTTTGCAGCCTTAGCTGCCTCCGTTTAGGTGTGAACCAGGGTTTGTCATTATTGTAGGTCACTTTGGTGCATGTAGGGATGATGCTGTCCTCAGTGTCGGATGTATGATGTTACAGTGTCTGTGTACTCGTCCAGACTATCTGTGGCAGCTCTAAACACCTCCCAGTCGGTAGTTTCCAGATAGGCACGTAGCTCCTCCACTGCCTCGCTGGTCCACTTCTTTGTAGTCCTCAATACAGGTTTGGAGAGCTTCAGCCTCTGCCTGTACGTGGGGATCAGATGAACCATGGCGTGGTCTGAAAAGCCCAGGGCAGCGCGGGCCATGGCGCGGAAGGCGTTGCTGACGGTAGTGTAGCAGTGATCCAGCGTGTTCTGCTCTCTGGTCGGGCATTTAATAAACTGTCTGTACTTTGGCAGCTCGTGGGTGAGATTTGCCTTGTTAAAATCCCCAAGGATAATCAGCAAAGCCTCCGTAAAAGTCCGCTCCACACTCAGTACCTGGTCTGCGAGTGCGCGCTGCGCCTCTTGCACGTTAGCGCTCGGCGGTATGTAAACCGCGGCCAGGATGAATGAGACAAACTCACGTGGAGAGTAGAACGGTCTGCAGTTAATGAAAATAGATTCCAGAGCAGGAGAGCAGTGCTTGGAGATCACTGTTACGTCGGAACACCAGGCGTTGTTGACGAAGAAACAGACTCCACCGCCTTTTGTTTTTCCCCCGGAGATATTGGTCCGTCTGTCGGCGCGGAGGAGCTGGAATCCCTCCAGGTTAAGCACGCCGTCCGGAATTGAGTGGTTCAGCCACGTCTCCGTAAAGTACAAAACAGCAGATGAGGAGAAGTCCCTGTTTCTTCTCATCAGCAGTGCCAGTTCGTCCATTTTGTTGCTGAGTGAGCAAACGTTGGAGAGGAAAATCCCAGGTAACGGCGTCCGCACGCCGCGCCGGCCCGTTTCCCTCGTCTGCGGCGTCTCACTCTTTTGGCTAAAAAAAGAGCTAAATCTGCAGCGGAAGCTAAAAAAACTGGATATAGAGCATCAGAAGTGGTGGTTCTGATGTCTAAAAGCTCTTCACGGTTGTAAGAGCACGCGGACACACAATTAAAGCAAAAAAACAAGCAAAGCAAAACGCTCCAAAACACCAGGGCATCCATCAGCGGCGCCATCTTGGTTGGTCAGGTACTGTACCTGATTCCTTCTCCTCTTAGTCCGCGATAGCCTCCACTTCATATTCCTCTTCACCATTGACGATCACAGGTTCCGGTGGTCTGGAGACTGTCTGGGAAGGAATCAGGTACTGCAGGTTTCAAGAGAGAGACGTGGAAAACGGGATGGATTTTGAAAGAATCAGGTAATGATAATTCATAAGAGACTTAGTACAGTTTTCTCTTTAGTGGGAATGGCCCCACAAATCTAGGTGCCAGTTTTTTGGAGGGACACGCCAACTTAAGATTTGTGGTTGCCAGCCATACCTGGTTTCCATGGGGGAGGGTCAGTTCTCCCCTTCTTTTCCTGTCATATGCCTTCTTGTTCGCTGCCAGCTATTTGGCGATTGTTTCCTGTAGCAGCTTATTATTGCGATGAAGAAACTCCACTGTGTCTTGGGCAGCAGGGACTGTAGCATCTTTAATAAAGTCAGGCAGAAAGGAAGGATGGAAACCATAATTAGAGAAGGGAGACTGACCTGTGGCGGAGTGGCTGGCATTGTTGTATGCAAATTCTGCCAGTGGCTGCAGCGATACCCAGTTGTCCAGAACAAAGGAGGTGAAACAGCGGATATACTGCTCCAATGTCTGGTTGGTCCTCTCTGTCTGCCCATTGGTCTGAGGATGGTAGGCGGAGGACAGGGATCTTTCGATTTTGAGGGCTCCACACAGGGCCTTCCAGAAATGGGACTTGAACTGGACCCCTCGGTCAGAAATAATGTTTGTGGCGACCCCATGAAGCCTATTTCCCTGATGAATACCTGAGCCGTCTCCATAGCCGAGGGTGTATTCTTCAGTGGCAGGAAATGGTTCATCTTGGTTAGGCGGTCGACCACCACAAAGATAGCTGTGTACCCTTCTGATGGTGGAAGTTCCACAATAAAATCCATGGCGATCTTACTCCATGGCCTGTCAGGGACTGGCAATGATCGGAGGAGACCCCAGGCTTGGCTTTTGGAATTCTTGCTTCGGGCGCAGATTACACAAGATTTCACGTACACTTTTTTCCAGGTCTGGCCACCAGAATATGCGCCGCAGGAGCTCAACTGTCTTGTGTATCCTGAAATGACGTGCAAGAGGGTGATCATGGTAGAGACCCAAAGCAGTTAAGCATACATTTTCAGGCACAAATACCTTGTCTTTGTTCCACAGTAATCCTTCCCAAAGCGTTAAGGTGACCCGTGGAGGGCTGGGGGCATCTGCCGAAGCCTGCTTCATCTGGGAGAGAAGGTCAGTCTGTAAAAATAAGAAATTACCTTCTGAAAGGATGGTATCTGTACAGGTGGCTCCCTGGGGTCATCGAACATACGAGACAGCGCATCTTGTTTCACGTTCTTCGAGCCTGGCCGATAGGTAATGTGGAACACAAATCGGGAGAAGAACAAGGCCCAGTGCGCTTGGCGCTGCTTCAAACGCTTAGCGGTCCTGAGATATTCTAAGTTCTTGTGGTCTGTGTAGACCAGTATGGGATGCGCTGCTCCTTCAAGAAGGTATCTCCATTCCTCCAGTGCTGCTTTTATGGCTAGCAATTCCCGGTGGCTAGCAATACTCCAAAATCGTAGTTCCTTTCCGCTGTAATAGATCCTTGGGTCCTTGGCGCTGGGAGATGACTGCTCCAATGGCCACCTCGGATGCATCTACCTCCAACACATATGGCAGGGATGGATCAGGGTGACTGAGTACAGTTGCCGAAGTGAATAGTTTTTTCAAGGTCTCAAAGGCAGCATGTGTTTCGGCTGTCCATTGGAAGCGGAGGTTCTGTTTGGTAACACGTGTGATGGGGGTAATGATAGCGGAAAAGCCTTGCATGAACCTCCTATAAAAATTGGTGAATCCCACAAATCGTTATACCCCCTTTTTGTCAGTCAGTGCGGGCCAGTCCAGAATTGCAGTGACCTTTTGGGAATCCATCTTGATTCCTTCGTGGTGAGATCACCAGCCCCAAAAATTGAATGCTGCTTTGTTCGAACTCGCATTTCTCACCCTTGGCATACAGTCCATGTTGGCGGAGCTGGCCCAGCACCTTTCTGACATGATCCCGGTGAGCATCTAAGTAAACAGGAAAAAAATCTAAATATCGTCCAGATACACAATCATAAAGATGTCCAGGAAGTCCCAGAAAATGCCATTAACAAAATGTTGGAAGGTTGCTGGGGCGTTGCAAAGACCAAAGGGCATCACTAGGTACTCAAAGTGTCCAAATCTAGTGCGGAAGGCCGTCTTCCACTCATCCCCTTGACGGATGCGGACTAGAATGTAGGCCCCTCGTAGGTCCAGTTTGGTGAACACTACTGCAGATCTTAATCTCTGGAAAAGATCAGGGACCAGGGGAAGAGGGTACCGATTCGTAACAGTTACTTTGTTGAGGTCCCGGTAATCCATGCAGGGAGTGATCCTTCTTTTAAATGAAAAATATACCTGTGCCCTCTGGGGAGGTGGACAGCCGGATGAACCCCTTCTTGAGGTTCTCTTGGACGTAATCTTTTAATGCTTCCTGTTCTTGCTCAGCGAGGGGGTAGATCCTGTCAAAAGGGATTTCAGCTCCTGGAAGGAGTTCAGTGGAGCAGTCGTACGGCCGATGTGGGTGGAGCTAGGGGCTCCAGTAGGCAATGTTCCTGGCAATAGAAAATGGATTTTCCCTGTGGCCCAATCAATTTGGGTTGTGTGCCCGTAGCCAAGGTAGACCCAAAATAACAGGAAATAATGGGGACGCAATGGCGTTGAGGCTGAGGATCTTCTTGTGTTGGGAGGAGGTCAGCACAGGAAGAGGGAATGTCTCTTGGGTTACAGGGCCGGATTTGATGCATGACCCATCAGCCAGGTAGACAGAGAGCTCTTGTGCCTTGGTCCTTAGGGGGATGCATTGCTGGGAAGCGAAAGTCCGGTCAATAAAGCAACTATAAGCCCCAGAGTCAATGATGGCTGTAACTGGCACTTCCCTCTCCGGAAACAGAAATGAAATAGGAAGGGTGAGATGGGTGACACTAATAGAGGAAGGAAGGTGGTTGACGGATGATATGGTTTGCCACTTACGTGTCTTGGCTGGACAGGTGCGCACATAATGGCCAGTTCCCCTGCGGTAGAGACAGAGGTTGTTTCATTGCCGGTATAAACGTACTTTAGGAGACAGCGGGAGGCGTACCAGGCCAAATTGCGTGGGCTCTGATGCTTCAACTGCAAGACTGACTGTAACAGGCTGGACTGGAGCAGGACAGGTGGGAACTGGGATCCAAGGCATCACAACTGGACGCTGCTGCTGGGTGGATCTTTCTGATCGCTGCTCACGGAGCCGGCGGTCAATCTGGATGGCCAGGGTGATGAGGGCCTCCAGGTTGTTTGGAACTCCCACAAGTGCCAGTTCGTCCTTCAGGCTTACAGAAAGTTCTAAGCGGAACTGGTATCGCAGTGCTGTGTCGTTCCACTGCGTGTCTGTACTCCAGTGCCTAAAGTCCATTATATAGTCCTCGGCCATCCTGCGACCTTGCTGGAGCAAGGGCAGCCTCCGCTGTGGAGGTCCGCTGTGGATCATCATGTATTTTCGCCATGGCGCCAAAGAAGGCGGACATGGACTGCAGCAGTGTGCCATCCCTCTCCAGCAGCTGGTGGGCCCAGGACTGGGGTTCCTCCTGAAGCAGGGAGATAAATCCCACTTTTGTGGATTCCAACAAGAATGTTCATGGCTACAGACCGTAGTATAACTTGCATGCGTTGCAGAATGCACAAAATTTACCCTGGTCCCCCGAAAACCTATCTGGTGCTGGAACTCTGGGTTCAGGGGGTAGCATCACCACTGGTGGTGCTGTAGCAGCAATCTCAGTAGTAGAGGGCGCAGCAGTGGTCACTGTGGTGCATGCTGGTACAGACAAAGTCAGTACTTGCTGGTCCAGTTGCTCGTAACCCTCCTGCAGAGATTGGACAGCTTGTTTCAGGGCTGCAAGATGCTGGCAAATGTCATCTCTGGAGGCCAACTTCCCACTTGCAGGCTCAGATATGGCTGTCTGATACTGTCATGTACCTAATGGGGTGAGCCTGACGTGCAGCGGGAAGGCCTCGCGTACAAACCCGGCTAAAGGGCCACCAATGTTATAAACAATGACCACAAGAGCTGAGTGGTGTAAGAGTGCCTGGATCGTCTCTGATGCGGCTGATGATCTCTCAAGGCGGACCAGCAGGTAACAGCAGGTGTAGTCAGCTCTGCAGACAGGAAGCTGGAAGGTGCAAAGCTGTGGAGACACTGGATGCGTGGTCAGACAAGCCGGGTTCGGTAACAGACGATCAATCAGACACAAGTGGCAGGCAGAGAACGGTCAGTATACAGGCAGTGGTTCGGCAACAGGATATCAGTCCATGTAGAGAAAAGCGTAGTTACAAGGCAAGCCGGGGTCAGGATAACAGAAGTCTATCCTAGTCAAACATGCCGGATTGAACAGGAAACAGATCAGATCTTAACAGGTAGTCGCAGGACAGGTATGAGCTGCAGATCAGACAGCAGAGTCTGTGTGCTGCTAAGGTGTTTAATCACTTCAATACTATGCACTTATAACACGTTCCTACCAGACCAATTTTCAGCTTTCAGTGCTGTTGCGCTTTGAATGACAATTGCGCGGTCGTGCAACGCTGTACCCAAACAAACTTTTTAACATTTTGTTCCCACAAATAGAGCTTTCTTTTGGTGGTATTTGATCACCCCCGCGGTTTTTATTTTTTGCGCTACAAATAAAAAAAGACCGAAATTTTTTTTAAAAATTCTCTGTTTCTCACAAAACTTTGTAAATAAGTAAATTTTCTCCATCACTGATGGGCACTGATGAAGCTACACTGACGGGCACTCTTGTGGCAGTACTGATTGGCACTAATGAGGTAGCACTGATGATGAGGCACTTATATGCAGCAATGATGAGCCCTGTTAGGCGGCACTGATAAGCAGCACTGACGGGCACTGATAAGAAGCACTGATGGGCACGCATAGACGGCACTGGGCACTGATAGGGGCACTGGTACGCACTGATAGGGGCACTGGTGTGCAGATGCACTGATAGGGGACAATTCCCTGGTGGTCTAGGGTGGCATCTGAAGGTGGCACTGAGTGCCAACCATATTGGGCACCATGCCCCTTACCTGGTGGTCTCCCTGGTGGTCCAGAACTGCTCCCTGGTGGTCCCTGGGCGGCTCCCTGGTTGTCCTGGGCGGGCACATTGTTGGGTGTCCCTGGGCAGGCTCCCTGGTGGTCTAGTGTGGTGATCCTAGGGGGGGCTGTGCTGATAAACCATCAGCACAAACCCCCCCCCTGCAGACCCGAGTACAGGAAAAGCCGATAAACGGCTTTCCTGTGTTACACTGTGACCAGGCATGATTGGTCACGGCTGATCACATGGTAAAGTGGAAGGGTGGAAGCGCTTTACCGAGATCGGTAATGCGGGGGGTCAGACTGACCCCCCACCACCAATCGCGGCAATCCGCGCGCCGGCATGTTATCCCGAGGACGTCATACGACGCCCAGTCAGGATAACTAGACCACTTTCTGGCCGTCATTCTGCATACGGCGGTCGGGAAGTGGTTAAATAAGGCAGCCTGGCTCCAATCAATGAAATCACCCTGCACAATTGTTAACCCTTAGTGACCCCTGCGCTGGGTGGCAGATCCATGACAGCCCCTTACTACAGATTGAGCATCGTTTAAATGCTACATCCTGCTCAGTATTGTTTCTGACTATACCCATTCCTTTATGACATTCCTTTATATACAGTCTGCCCATCTTCTGATGGCTCATTTCCAACAGGATAGTGCACCATGTCACAAAGCTCAGATTATCCACAACAACTGCGTGATGCTATCATGTTAATATGGACCAAAATCTCTGAGGAATGTTTCCAACACCTTGTTGAATCTATGCCACAAAGAATTAAGGCAGTTCTGAAGGCAGAAAGGGGTCCAACCTGGTACTAGCAAGGTGTGCTAATAAAGTTGGCCGATGAATGTATAGGTTAGAAGTTTTGCCTTTAATTGCTTCATGCTCGTTTTGGGCCAGATCAATAACCAGAAAATACCTGAGCCCAGATACAGCTAAGTAATGTTTTCAGAAGTAAGTTAGGAATAGCAGCTTACATTTTAGTGCATGTTTCCTTTAACTCGACAATGCACATCAAGGCATAGGAGGGTGTTTTTTTTTTTTGCTTATTTTAGAAAAACTCGCCATGAGAAAAATGTACAGGCTGTCCTTTTGACCAATCCTTTAGAAAACCAATTGCCTTACCATTATACTGATGCATCTGTTATTTTTAGAAGGTGTTTAGGAGTGACTGCCTCGTATTTTTTGTGACAGGTTTGCTTTAGGTTGTTGATATTTTATGCATACAAAGAAATCTTTTCAGAGTCTTTAGTAATTGAGCCCTCAAAGCCAATCTTTTCATACAGTATACTATATTTATATTAAAATGTTACTGTATTATCCCCTTGTGTCCCCAATTTGGGTAGTGTTGTAGCTGTTGTATTTAACAAATTTATTCTGTCCACGTTAAATACAAGTATGAGAAATTCCTCTGGCCATTCTGCTGCTCAGGCACCATAAATAACTTAATTGTTTCCTTGTTTCCACTTCATAATATCTTTCAGATGGATCCCTATGACTATGAAACTATTGAGGGGACCTTGCAAGTTATAATGACTGCAGATGAAAAAAATACCAATATCCAACTTAGTCAGGTAGAGTAACCTCAGTGGCCCCAGTTCCAGATTTCAAATTATGTGTTTATTTTATGTAATCATATTACTGTGGTAATATTCATCTGATTTGTAGGTGGCATTTAGATGTTCTAACAGTGCTATTCCTTTTCTGTGATATACTTCTTTATTATTTCAATTTGAATAAATTATGATTTAATAGCATATTCATGATATTTTAGCGTTTTATTTTAGAATTTAAAAAAAACACAGGATTTTTTGTTTGTCTACATCTGTCATTGCTTTTGTATCTGAGGACTACCCCTATCGTATTCAGAATCTATTAAAAAACTACAGAGCTTCATGGCTGCTTATATGTATTTCCTAGTTGTTGAATATGTTTTTTTAATATTGTTGCATTTTTACTTGTAGGCTTTAAATTTGATCAATCTTCTTAAATCTTACAAGAGGATTTCTCCTCCTGCTGATATAGAGCACCAGTACATACTGGAGCATGGCATTGCAATGTCGCGTGCTGCACACACTAGACTACCCTTCCATTTGCTTTTCTTCACAGCCGCCTCAAGCTTCTGGGCCATCATATGTAAGTTGCAATTATTCATGTGGCTAAATAAGCATTTTTTTTTAAATTTATGTTTAATCATGGCATCTGGAGTGATATTAAAGCCGCGTCCTCCATCCACTTAACTTTTGCCTCTCAATATTTCCTTCTAAAGCAAATCTTTTTATATAGCTCAAAAAGTGCAACAGTATAGCAACCTACACCGCAGATATGGGCTATAAAGTTAAGCTTGCTTTATACTTTAAAGTTGAATTGCTTTCTCGTTGTTCTATTAAGAGGCACTCCTAATGGAAAAAATGTTTTGTACTTGGTCTGTAAAATAATTTTTTTTTAAAGTACATTGAGGGAAACAGGAAGTCTTAAATTTCCAGGTTATACTGCCAGTGCAGGAGGATTGGACACTGGCAAACAAAATGTAGGCCAGCCCAGGGTATAACCCCTCCTACTACCAGCATGCCAATGTTTTCTAGCAAAGCTGTAATGAGAGCATAATCATAATGTATCCCTCAAAAGAATCCAAGGTAAGCACATTACAGTGAGTACAAAAATCCTATTTTCTTTCTCCATTATGGCTCACAGGAAGTGGTAAACCTTCAGGACATCCAAAAGCAGTCTGAGGGGTGAAATACAAAGTAAAAATAGAAAACTGGGGGTGTCTGCAGTTAAGAGACATCTGAAGGACCTTATGCAGAAGCTGTCAGGGAGAGATATCAACCTGGTAGAACCTAGAGAACATGTGAACCAAAGACCAAAATCACTAACTGAGTAAAGAAATGTCTCTAATGGGTTCAAGTGCTGGCTTCTGAAGTGCAGAGAGAACGCGATTCAGATCATGGGGGAACAGATAGGGGAAGTTGCATGAGAGCCTCCCATGAAAAAAGGTCTTCATCAAAATGTGAGAGGCCAATGGTCTCTTTAATAGAATGGAAAGTTCAGGGGCTTGATGCTTAGACTCAAATGTTGATCCAGACCCAACTACAAGGAGATAATTCACCCCGCAGAAAACCCTTAGACTCACACCTAGTGACATGCCTCTTAAGTTCAATGATGGACCTTAGACCTTACATTAAATTGAATTCTTAGGCTTGATCATTTTAGTAATTAAAGACTCAGAGATTCCTCTGTTCTTTTAGAACCTTGGCTTTAACAACCATGATGTTAAAGCCACTGACTGAGAAGCAGGATAATAGTTTTTTTAAGACTGTAGAGCTGGATGTCCTGGCAGAACCCATGGTGCTTCTGCTAGAAGTCTTACCATGTTGGCATACCACATCCACCTGAAACAATGAGAATTACTGTTTCAATTCTATGATGCAGATGAGGAAGATGTTCAGCTTGGCCCCAACCAACTAGTGAAGTGTTTGAAAAGCTGGAGTTCAGCTTTAAGAATTTGAACCTGAGGGTCTGAAACTTTTCCTGAGGAAGAAAGACTCTGCCCTGAGATGTGTCCAGAACTAGAGCCAGATATCCCAAGCGATTTCCAATGATGATTTCTGAAGGTTCAGTACCCACCCAAACCTCTGCAATGTCTGGACAGTTAAGAGATACATTGTATGACAGAGCCCTCGCCAACTCTTCCCTCAGCAGGAGGTCATCTAGGTATCCCACAGTGGGGATAATACAGCAATATAGGAGTTCCATTACAAAGCACAGAAAGCTTGACAGATATAATTAATTAAATCAATAGTTTTTGGACCCAAATGTAAACATTCAGTGCCTTAAGGTCTAAGAAGGGACAAATACCCCCTTTGGGTTCGTGAACAAATTAGAGTAAAACTCCTGAAACCGTCCTGCTGCAGGGACTGGAGAAATAACACATTGATCCACTAGGCCCAACTGAGTTCTGCAAGTCTATGGAGAGATGCAGGAAGGTTGGAGGTAAGAAAAGAGGAAGGGACAGGGAATAAAACTCAAGTTTCTAGTCTTGTGATGCCACCTCATGCACCCAAGCATCTAGAATGCAAGATGTAGAAGCATCCTCAGATGTTTCTGCCCCCCCAACTCTGGAAAATAAGGGTGCACCTTCATGCAGAGGAGGGTCCTCTGGGGGTATGAATGAAAAGAATGTTTTTTAGGTTCTTTAGGAACTCTAAATCTCTTCACACCTGCTGCATAGGTTCCCTGCACTGGGGAAGGTAGCAGCTTTTGCCATCAGTAGCATTCTTGATGATCTTATCGACAGTTGGTCAGTGCTTCTAAATCCATGCATTTCAAATGCTCCTTGCAATAGAGCTTGGCAGTCCAGCACTTTAGCTAAAGTCCCCTACGCATATGCACTTTAGGGAGGCACGTGTAAAAAATAAGGTTTCCAGAAAACTGTAATCAAATAAAAACAATGTGTTGGGTCACCACCTAGGATATAAAAAAAAAAAAAAAAATTGACAACCGCAGTTGTTGTGTACCAGTGCAAACACAACATAAAGTGCATGTAAACCCTCACATATACCTAGTGAAGTGAACAGATGATACACAGAGATTAAACAAATCTCCCTACATAAGTTTTACATGTATATCTCTCTTTAGCTTTCTGCATTTTTTTAGAAAGTGCACATCGTGTTAGAAATCTTTCTTCCTGTTTCAGCAGTGGGAGGGGAGTCTGTGCATATACTGTTTGCGAGCGGATTGGAAGGGGAGGCACACACCCCCACTCCACATAGGCAGAGGAACAAAGAAACATGCAGAGCTGTACTGTGAATAGACCGGCTTTCTACTTATCTGTCTCTTAACCGCTTGCCGACCGCTGGTCGGCAATTGACGGCGACAAAGTGGCTCGTTCCCGCAAAACGCCGTCATACGATGGCGGCTGCGGGAACGAGTTTAGTGAGCGCCCGCGCGCTCACTGTGTCCAGGGGGGGCCAGGGAGCGGGTGCGGCGGCTTTAATTGCCGCCAGCTACCCGCGATGGCCCCCCCGAGCGGAGGAACGGAGGTCCGTGTATGTAAACACGGACCTCCGCTCTGTGTGAAGGGGGAAGGGCTGTGATCACAGCCTTCCTGTATACGAAGGCTGTGACCACTTCCCTTCCCCAGCTAGTACAGTCCCCCTACAGTTAGAACACGCCCAGGGAACATAGTTAACCCTTAGAGCGCCCCCTGCAGGTTAACCCCTTCACTGCCAATGGCATTTACACAGTAATCAGTGCATTTTTATAGCACTGATCGCTGTATAAATGCCAATGGTCCCAAAAAAGTGTCAAAATAGTCCGACATGTCCGCTGAAATATCGCAGTACCGCTAAAAATCGCAGATCGCCGCCATTACTAGTAAAAAAAAAACCCCCAAAAATGAATTCTCATCATCCGTAAACACGACCACTTTTGCGCAAACCAATCAATAAACGCCGATTGCGATTTTTTTTTTATCGCAAATATGAGGAAGAATATAAATCGGCCAAAAACAGTGAAAAAAAATGTTTTTTTATATTTTTTTTTTTTGATTTGTATTCTAGCAAAAAGTAAGAAATTTGTTTTTTTTTTTTTTTGCAAAATTGTCGCTCTTCTTTTGTTTATAGCGGCGATCAGAAATGACGCAGAGGTGATCAAATACCACCAAAAGAAAGCTCTGTTTATGGGAAAAAAAGGACGCAAATTTCGTTTGGGTACAACGTCGCACGACCGCGCAATTTTCAGTTAAAGCGACGCAGTGCCGAAATCGCAAAAAGGGCTCCGGTCCTAAAGCTGGAAATCCTTCCGGGGCTGAAGTGGTTAAGTTACCTCCCTGACGTTAATTTCCAGCTGCATTTATTTCATGTGTCTGAGAGCTTGTCAGAAGTTATGCTTATAAAAGAAGTGAGCAGCAGAAAGACACAGTGCTTAAAGCTTTGGAGAGAGATAAGTACAGATATATGTGCCCAGGTCAGATTTCATGAATGGAGTTTACAACCACTTTAAATATTTGTGAATAGTCATAAATACCATTACATGCAGTAGACCAGTGGTTCTCAACCCTGTCCTCAAGTACCCCTAACAGGCCATGTTTTGGGAATTTCTCTTAGATAAAATAGCTGTCCAAAATATGAAGCCATTGACTGATTTAAAGCACCTGTGCAAGATAAAGGAAAACCTGCAAACATGGCCTGTTGGGGGTACTTGAGGACAGGGTTGAGAACCACTGCAGTAGACAAGTATATATACCACAAAAAGCGCTAAACATCTCATAAATAATGTGAACCAACAGTATTGTTTAAACAAAAAATTCCAAACAAAGTCTCATTTATTTAAGCCCACTGTGCTCTTGCAGGTGCTCTGTATAGTTATTATACTTCGGTGCTTGATCCGACTAAGTGCATGTAGTACCCCACATGGATTTGCACTCCCCAGATTTGACCAGCTATCGCTAGTATGGTCAAAAGCGCTTGTGAGGCATGTCCCCTTTAAATCCAGTGTCTCCTGTGCTATGTTTTGCTGTTGCTGATCTATTCATACCACTGCATGTCAGCTTCTGGGTCTTTTTGTAGCTGGGCTCATCTAAATCTTGGCCAATGCGTCTTGTAAAGTGGCCATTTTATTTTTTGAAAAAAACCTGCCCCAGATATTCAAGCGAGGTCCCATAGGCTGGGCTTTCCCTGTCCACTGTTGTCTGCTCTTCCTCTCTCCAGCACAACACACATACACACTTTCTGGGCATGGCTGCTGTTAGCCAGTGGGATGGGCTTGCTTTCCTGATATCTGGTCTGGTTTCTTGCTGTGGGTGGGACGCGGAGGAGGGGACACGTATAAAAAACTGTGGCTGAGGTTTTTTTTTTTTTTTTTCTTTTTAAAAGCCAATGTCCATGCTACAGGATGCCTTGGGACCAAGAATTAGATGAGCCCAACCATAAAAAGACCCAGAAGCTGACCTGCAGCATTGAACAGATTAGCAACAGCAGGCAAACGTAGCACAGGAGACACCTGGATTTAAAAGGGACATGTCCCACAAGTGCTTTTGACCATACTAGTGATAGTTGGTCATACACAATTGGTGGATGCAAATCCATGTGGGGCATTACATGCACTTAGTTGGATCTAGCGCCAAAATATAATAACTATATAGAGCACCTGCATGAGCGCAGTGGGCTTAAATAAATGTGACTTTTATTGTTTGGAATTTTTTGTTTAACCACTTTTGCTCCGGAAGGTTTACCCCCCTAGGCCACTTTTTAAAAAAAAAATTTATTTTGTGACACTGCACTGCATTGCTTTAACTGACAATTGAGGAATCGTGCTATTTGATCACCTCTGCGGTTTTTATTTTTTGCGCTATAAACAAAAAAAGACCATTTTGAAAAAAAAAACATTTATTACTTTCTGATATAAAACACATCCAATAAAAAAGTTGTAAAAAATCTAATTTCTTCATCAATTTAGGCCAATATGTATTCTGCTACATGTTTTTGGTAAAAAAAAAAAAAAAATTCTAGTTGCTTTGCGCAAAAGTTATATTGTCTGCAAACTATGGGATAGATTTATGGATTTTTATTATTATTTTTTTTTAAATTTTTTAACTAGTACTGGCGGCAATCAGCCATTCTTAGTGGGACTGCGACATTGCGGCTGCAAATCTGACACTAAGTGACACTTTTTGGAGACCATTGACACCAATACAGTGATCAGTGCTAAAAAAAATGCACTGTCACTGCACTAATGACACTGGCAGGGAAGGGGTTAACATCAGGAGCGTTTAAAGGGTTAACTGTTCCCTGGGAGTGTTTTCGTACTGTGTGGGGCAGGGTTTAACTGCTTGGCAGAAACACAAGCTCTCTTTCTTACTAGCAGAGCGGCAATCTGCCTTGTTTACATAGGCAGACTGCCATACTGCCTCTCTTGGAACGATCACCGGGACCCGCTGATTATCTCCCGTTGTGTCTAATCACAGCGGGAGCTGCTCCGGCGGCACACGCGCCCCAGAGCCGAAGGAAAAAAATCACGTACAGGTACGCGATTTTGTGCTTAACCACTTCAATACCAAGCCTGTTTCTTGAGTTCGGTGCTTACCAGTTAAAAACTGGGTTTTTTTTGCTATAAAATTACTTAGAACCCCCAAACATTATATCTTTTTTTTTTCCCAACACCCTAGAGAATAAAATGGCGGTCATTGAAAAAATTTGTCACACCGTGCTTTTTTTTTTAATAATTTCAGTTTTTTTAGTTAAAAAATAAGAAAACAGTAAAGTTAGGCCAATTTTTTTCCATATTGTGAAAGATAATGTTACGCCGAGTAAAATGATACCCAACATGTCATGCTTCAAAATTGCGATAAACTTTGCAAATTAAAAATCTCCATTGGCGACATTTAAAAAATTCTACAGGTTAGCAGTTTTGCGTTACAGAGGAGGTCTAGAGCTAGAATTGTTGCTCTCGCTCTAACGATCGCGGCGATACCTCACGTATGGTTTGAACACCGTTTTCATATGTGGGCGGGACTTAAGTATGCGTTCGCTTCTGCGCGCGAGCTCGGCGGGACGGAGCGCTTTAATTTTTTTTTTTTTTTAATTATTTATTTTGCTTTTTACTTTTTATTTTTACACTGTTCTTTAACCACTTCAGCCCCGGAAGGATTTCCAGCTTTAGGACCGGAGCCCTTTTTGCGATTCGGCGCTGCGTCGCTTTAACTGACAATTGCGCGGTCCTGCGACGTTGTACCCAAACGAAATTTGCGTCATTTTTTCCCACAAATAGAGCTTTCTTTTGGTGGTATTTGATCCCCTCTGCGTCATTTCTGATCGCCGCTATAAACAAAAGAGCGACAATTTTGCAAAAAAACCCAAATTTCTTACTTTTTGCTAAAATACAAATCCAAAAAAAATATAAAAAAACATTTTTTTCACCGTTTTTGGCCAATTTATATTCTTCCTCATATTTGCGATAAAAAAAATTGCAATCGGCGTTTATTGATTGGTTTGCGCAAAAGTGGTCGCGTTTACGGATGATAATTCATTTTTGGGGGTTTTTTTTTTTTTATTTTTTACTAGTAATGGCGGCGATCTGCGATTTTTAGCGGTACTGCGATATTAGGGCGGACATGTCGGAACGTTTTGACACTTTTTTGGGACCATTGGCATTTATACAGCGATCAGTGCTATAAAAATGCACTGATTACTGTGTAAATGCCATTGGCAGTGAAGGGGTTAACCTGCAGGGGCGCTCTAAGGGTTAACTATGTTCCCTGGGCGTGTTCTAACTGTATGGGGGACTGCCCTAACAGGAGAAGGGAAGTGGTCACAGCCTTCATGTACAGGAAGGCTGTGATCACAGCCCTTCCCCCTCACACAGAGCGGAGGTCCGTGTTTACATACATGGGCCTCCGTTCATTCACTCCGGGGGGGGCATCGCGGGTAGCCGGCGGCAATCGAAGCCGCCGCACCCGCTCCCTGGCCCCCCCCCCAACACAGTGAGCGCGCGCACGCGCCTCCGGCGGCGCGCGCGCTCACTAGGCTCTGTATCGCGGCCGCCGTTGTATGACGGCGATTCGCGTTACAGAGCCACTCTGTCGCCGTCATTTGCCGATCAGCCGTCGGCAAGTGGTTAAAAAAAAAAAAATTTGATCACTTTTATTCCTATTACAAGAAATGTAAACATTCCTTGTAATAGAAAAAAGCATGACAGGTCCTCTTAAATATGAGATCCGGGGTCAAAAAGTCCTCAGATCTCATATTTACACTCAAATGCAAAAAAAAAAAAAAATCTGAAAAAATCGGGCCCTTTAAGACCGTTGGGAAGACGTCATTTCTGACGTCATTTCCGCCGGCCGTGTTATGGAGCCGAGTGAGCGGCTTCAGCCGCTCAGTCGGCTCACAGATCGCCCACGCCGCCGAAGCTAACGGCGGCCGATGGGCGCTACGGGGGGGGCCTCACTTACTTGCCTCCGGGTACATACATTTGTGCCTGGAGGCG
>BLSH010072080.1:1894586-1942139 GCA_018402905.1 Glandirana rugosa | reverse complement strand
TCATTGAAAGTAAAAGAAAATCCCAAATTTTTGGTTGTTCTCAGAAAAGTAATAGAGGGGAATATCTTCCAGTGGGGACACTAGTTCTGGTGACCTGGGGGGGGGGGGTCCCCAAGGAATTCCCTTAAAGTGGTTGTAAACTCATAACAACCACTTTAACCTACAGGTAGGCCTATATTAAGGCTTACCTGTAGGTACCCTTCATATCTCCTAAACTTGCGCAGTTTAGGAGATACGCAGTGTATTCGCATGCGCTGACGTCATTGGCGCATGCGCAGTGAAGAAACGGACGCTGTGCCGTTTCTCCACTAACCCTGTGCCGTGACAGGCGACTCCTGCACGCATGCGCGGGAGTGACGTCACACAACTCCGGCCAGGCATAGCGCCGGAAGAAAGAGGGACATGCATGGACGTGGCCTGGAGCGGGGACATCGCGGGATTTCTCTGCAGGTAAGTGGCACATAATGGACTAGTATGCGATGCATACTAGTCCATTATGCTTTTACTTTGCAGGAAACTAAAGAGGAATTAAAACCCACCAGGGTTTACTTCCTCTATAATTTGCAGGGATTATCTCTTACTTCCTGTTTGGCTATGGGCAAGAGGTAAAGGGAAATCTTTGCGATGGGACACAGATGGCAAAAAAAATCCAACGGAGGTAATAACCCTCCCTTGCTCTATCCAAAATGGAAAAAAAAAAAAGTTTTGCCTATAGTTCTACTTTAAAGGATTCACAGGTTGAGCACTAAGTTGTCGGCGATGTCCATGCTATGACATTAGAGGTCTCTCCATATCACAATACATTTGAAGGCTTACAGTGGGGTCCTGAATCAAATGGATTCCTTCCAGTAAAATAATATATGCTGTGATAGTCAACAGATAAAAACAAATTCATGGTTGAAGAAATAGCCAGGAGTTTGTTTTAAAATGTCACCTGGCTTTTTTTATGTGTAGTAGAAGTGATTTGAGCATCTTTGGAGTAGTGTGGTGCTTCCTCCCTTGCTCCAAGGTTTCCTCTAAACCCTTCCTGAGCATGTGGGATGCTAGATGGCATGTCAGGGTGGTGCATGGAGGGAGATCAGTGAACTAATCTTCTCCAATCACCTCTAATTTTTATTGAACCCAGAAATGCCTAGTTTTAAGTACTTCAGAGTTCATAGACTCAATGTGCTAGTGGCAAATTCTGCGTGAACTGCACATTAGGATCTCTGTCTCGCTGGCTGCAAGTACAGGAGGCAAAAAGGATGGTTAGAATCGGTATGTCTCCAGAAGCAGTAAAACGTATACAAAAAAAAAATCCTAATTATATAGTACAGAACACAGGAATTGATTTTTTGTTCATGAGGTTATTTGCCACTACCTTCAGAACCTTCAACTACTCTTCTCCTACTGAAGATTTATCTTTATAACGCATAACAGGACACAAGAATCAAGTCCTAGACCATGGGTTATATACCACTACCTTCAGGTGATAGGACACTGGCAAAAGCATTGCTCTGCTCCATTCCCTGGTGTATTCATATAACCCCACTGACTCAAATTTTTTTTTTTTAATGTCCTTAGATGCCTTCTCTCCCTGGAGAAGATTTTCCCACTTATTTCAACAGAATTCTTTACTGCCTTAAAGCAGACTTTCAGTCATTTTTTTTTTAATTTTCCATCTATTAACTTTTCTGCCCCTGTTTTAATATTGATAGTAAAAAAAAAATTCTGCCAGTAAATACCTTATACAGGCCACTTCTTGTTTCTTGTCTGGCGATGAGTCATAAGAGGGCCAATGAAAGCTGCAGAGCTGGAGGTGTCTGTGTAAATCCAGAAAGTGAACAGGCAACAGCTTCAGCTGCCCACAGTTAAAATGCAGCCAGACTTAGTGGAGGTAGATTTCTGCAGCATTTTTGGCAAGTACAGAATCACAGTACATAAAAAAAATATGCAAAGTGGTTGGAGGGAAGCTTCTGAATGGCAAAGCTGTTTTTATTACATATTATGTAAGCAGACTGCAGTTCCTCTTTAAGCTGATACTTCTCTCAAGATCTGACCGCCATTGCGGCTCATTAGCCGATTCTGATAGGTAACCCCTGTGTACACTTTGGGGCACTGTGCCCGGATCTCAAGACTGGCCTGTAATATTTGCGTCAGGCACTGGATCCTGCGTTTTGGTGCTCAGCTTGCTACATGGAGCAACAAGTAAGTTGGCCTCAGTGTGCTATACAGGTCCAGGGCCATGTTTCATTCCTACTGCACCCAGATCCCTCTGAGAGTATACCCACAGTGATCAGCGAAGCCTGGACCCTGGATGGGAACGTGGACAAGGTAAGACCAGGTCTCCCTATACCCTTAAACATACTGGTTCCTGTCTATTGACTTGTTGATATACACTCTTGACATCTTGTAATTTACACTACTTCCTTATCTTTCAGGACATACCACAGTGCCAGTGCACACAAGTAGTTTTTACAAGGCACAAGTGTAGGGGGATTTACATTCCATGTCTGTCTCTAATTTTATGGTCTCACCTTTGGCCTTATAGGAAATGTTTTATAGTGTTTACCTACTAAAATGTAATGGTCCTTTCTACCCCCATACCTGAATTTATTTTCCAGCTACTGACGTAGTGCTTATAAGACTACTAGCTGCGCACCTCCGGACATCATTTTCTGCCAAAAACTCAAGGTGATAGTTTGCCACACCACCTGTTGCTGAATTCCTCATAGGCACAGCCATCAGAATTCGTCCCATTAAAAACCTCCTACATCGCTTCTGCGACACAGGGCAGCGGCGAACCATCACACATTGACGGCAGATTATTCCGGGTGCCAGGGGAGGCACTCAAAAATGTGATATTTCTTCTGGTTATCTTGTATGGAACACCACGGTGCTGTGAATGGTGACCCACAATGAGGGATTGACCAAAGACAATTAAGCCTGTTTTGACCTACCTCAGTACAAGCTATGGAGGTCAACAACCATTAGTGAGTTCTGACCTAGGAGGGCATTAAATTGGTAATTGGTCGCGAATAGTGTAATCTTTAGCACACAGTACCGCTCTTTTTACTTTGGTCAAAGTGGAGCACTTTATCTTCAGCACTATTTTGCACTTTGAGAAGCTTTCAACGCTTTATATAATTTTTTTTTTTTTTTGCACTGTCTGCACTTTGTTGATTAGATTAAATATTATAGTATCACTTTAGGGGATAGCACAGCTATTTCACTGTTAGATTATTGTTTGTGGTAACACAATTTTATAGCAGCAGCTTTTCCATTTTTGACAATCCCAGCAGTGGAGGATGTATACATTCAGGTCTTGAGGTAGCGCAGCTTACATTTTTCTGAATATCTCCTTGGAGACCTTTTATTACATGGCTCCTGAGCCTAATTCTTTGGACCATATGCCGAAATGCTGATGCCTACACTTTTGTCTTTTGGTCGATCCTGTATCATTCTCCGGTTCCTCCACCGGCTATGCTGTCTGGGGTACCTGGGTCTAATACAAACGTTTTCCTTCAGCACAATTTTATGTCTGTCTGCTTCAATGGTCAGGAACATACTCTCATGGGCACTGCTGGTTTGATGATTTCTCTCAGGTTATGCTGGTGGGCGTGCCACGGCCCATGCTTGATAATCTCTCTGCAGAGTCACTGGGACTTTCCTTCTCCCTATATGTAGGGTTTAGTGCCACTGCTTGGAGCCTCTTTTTGGGCCAGTTGATACCACATGCAGTCCAGTGCGTTTTTGTTTTTTTCTGCATCAAAAACGCATGGAAAGTAGGTTATATGGTTTCCAATGGTTATAGTTCACACCAGTGCAGTCAGCTTACAAGGCTTTCCAATTCCAGAAAAAAAATATAGAACATGCTGCATTTTTCCTGCACTGGACTGTACTGGAACGCAGAAACACATAAACGCACCGGACACCAGTACAGTGGAAAAAAAAAAGCATCTGGAATGCATCCAGAAATGCACCAGAACGTGCCAAATATTGCGTTAAAAACGCACATGCAGAAACGGATCTGGAGTGTTTTTTTATGGTGGGAATCAGCCCTTACTCCTTATTGCCATATTACATATCCTCCTGGGGTACAACCCTCAAATTCTACCATGGCTCTGATATGCCCTTCATTTGACAGACTGTGAAGCCTGTACCATCTCGGTGCTCCCCTTATGTTTTTGTTTCCGTAACCACATGCAGGTTTTAGGTACCCCAGGACTTACCTGCTTCTCTACTTACATATCTGCTTTGCAGATTTTTGCCGAGAGTTCTCCTGGCATCTGATATCACCAGTTAGGCACATCCCAACATCTAGGTTATGCTCCCTTCCTTGGGGTATGCCCACTTCTCTGTGCTCTGCAATCCATGTGTGGTAGTTCTCACCCAGTGTGACAATAGGGAACCTCATCCCAGAACATTTTCTCTTTTCTCAACCTGCAACAACTTGTTTTTAGAATCACCAAACACCTAGCCCTGCTAACCTGAAAGTCTTGGTTTAGACTTGTTCTTTTCTTAACACACTTCCTGTGCACTCTCATTGCAAGAAGTTGCCTTCTTTCTCTGTTTGCCCCTGGCAGTCCTAGTTCTGTCTTAGTTCGTCCTAATTTCTTCTTGAGACCCCTTTCTTTTCATAAGTTACATGGGGGCAAGTATCCTAGATGCTGGTTCTTGTATCCCTGGGGCTTTTTCTCCCCTTGTGTTTGATTGTTACTCTCCTTCCAGCCTGATGACATGTCAAACATTTTACCTTAGGTAGGGTAAGGATTGTTATCTTCCTTTTTAAACCATTTGGACTTCTCAATCCCTTTCTTAGCCCAACATACTCTCTTGAGTCTCAACCTGCCAGGCCTCTCCAAAATTCTATTCAAATTACTACAGCGTGTCTTAACAGCAGTCAAGCAGATTTAACCAAAATCTCCCCCTATTTCTCACCTGCTGTAAGCATTTAGGCACATCCTATCTTTCTATTTACCCCTCCTATTTCTACCAGCTTGCCTCATTTTTTGCTGGTGTTCTGGGAAGATGCATGTCTCCTTTTTTTTTTTTTTCAGCTCTGCTGTTTTTAATACACCTTTTTTGCTGTTCTATTACTTCAGTAAGAACCTTTGTCTACACTGTTGCTGGAGATTTTCGATTTGCTGCTCTTTGGCGCAGTCACCCTCATCCTAGCTTTGGGCTGTACTGCATCCAGACCTTTTTGAACTGGACATTGTGGGCCTAGCCTGGACGTGACCTTCAGGCACTGGGTTCCATGTAACTTGCACTCTGTACTGCATTATGATTGTCGGATTGTCTTGGTTGTGAGAGAAAGCAAGAGTACAGTGAATAATGGGGAACAACAGGTACCAAATAGCAACAGAAGAACAAGCAACTTTAAAGCCTAGTACTCATAATAAGAATATTGGATGAATGATCGTCCTTTTTTTTGGATGCTAATCTTCATATTGAAAACGAATATGTTACTAAAGTAGGAAATTCTCGTATGACAGAATACAATTTCAGAAGTGTTGTAATGTATTTGTACTGTGTTTTTGGATGAAAACTGTACTGATTTAACAAAAGTCTGGTATTGTGTGAGAAACATTTTCGTGTTTGTCCCTTTGGAAAATTTCGGATGACAGCTGTGTACTAACAATCAGATTGCTTCGAAAGCGGTATTTTTTTTTATATGATATTCTGATTGTGTGTATGGGGCTTTAGAAAGGGCAAGCCATAATCGAAGCATGCAAAGTGAAGAGCAGGAATCTGATTTTTTTTTATTCAATAGTTCAGGAGAGGGGGCAAAGCCGGCTATTGCTGGCCAGGGCACCAAATAACATGTCTTCAGCTTTGTTTAATAGGAAAAGCATAGAGGAGGAGTGGCACAAGATGAACAGGAGAACTGAAACTCCAAACAAAAGAGCAAAACCACAACAAGAGCAGTGGGAAGAATATAAGGGAGATGCATTGATGGTAGTAAAGAGAGGAGAAATGTAGAAGACAAATAGAAGAACGGAAATAGATAAAACACTTGTGTGGGAATAGGCACTGAAAATCTGAGTCAGACAAGACTGAGATATACAGGAGGAGAGTGGTAGTGGTACTTGGAGAGGGGAGTGCCGAGTCAGCTTGCACCGAGCTATACACAAGAAGAATTGTGGAGGTACCCAGAGTGAAATGCTGAGAAGTCAATGGAGCTGAAAGGAGCACCATGGAGACTTGACTGAGGACATCAGGAATTAAGTCATAGAGCTGCATGAAAAGAGTAGAGTAGGCTATGGGGTGGGGATCAAGGCAACGGAGCATCTAATCAGAGAAGAGAAACTGTTGAGCTACAGAACACGGAAAAAGTAGGAATTACCAGTAGTACTGCAGAGAAAGGAAAAGCAGTTTCTGGAGCTTAACATACTGATGGATAGGGAGAGGACTGTAGAGCTGCGGGAGGGAAAAAGGTCAAAGGTGCTGCACTTTGAGATTTCAGAAGCTAACTTGTTTGGGAAGGACTCAGAGATGTTAGAAGTTGCACACAGAGGCGGGTGAGGTGCTTCAGAGGAGAGGTCTAAAAGTTGCACATGGGGAATATAAGAGGATTTAGGCATTTCACACAGTGAAGAAAAGTGAGCGGTCTGAGGATACAGGGTAGAAGGGGCGAGAGGTTCTAGCAGCTGAACATGGGGGGGGGGGGGGCGTGGCTTTAGGAGCTGGACACAGGGGATGATGAATGAGAGGTCCCAAAAGCTGCACAGGGAGAAAAATGGCAGGTAAAGTATACTGCCTAAATTGTAATTTGTGTAAACATGCTGCTTCGCCCTCACAGAAAGAAAGCTTCTTTACTTAGTCAATGGGGGTGATTTACTAAAACTGGTGCAGCTGTGCATAGGAACCAATCGGCTTCTAACTTCAGCTGGTTCAATTAAGCCTTGACAATAAAACCTAGAAGCTTATTGGTCACTATGCACAGCTGCACCAGATTCTCTGCGCACCTGTTTTAGTAAATCTTCCCCCAATGTGTACTTTTATTACCATAATGTCAGCCATGACATTCTATAGAAAGAGAGGTAAAATATATTGATTTGTAATTAGTTATACTTGCATTGTTGTCAGCCTAAGGAACAATGAGTTGTTTCACTGGCATATTGAAGCTGCATACAGACTGCTTCTTCTATTTGTTTACACTGGAATATTTAACTGATATAGGCCATCTTCTTTTTCTAGAAAGACAAAGATGTATTTGGTGATGTACAAGGGGATGAAGACCTCAGTAGGTATGTTGTATGGCAATGTGGTTTTATCTGCTATTTTTCACTGAGATAACTCGTAATAAAACAGTACAGACTCCCAAGGGCCACCTCATTGTCACCAGAGACACTTGCAAAGAGGCATGGATTTCCTAGTGGACAATTTGGTGATTTGGGACTTCCTCATCTGGTGATCATTCACAAAATGCAAAGAACAGGAAGTATTTAGTCTTAACATAGTGGTCAAGGCAGCAAACTAATATGAAGCAAAGTTGAGGTTAGGAAGAGAAGATTCAAGCCAAAATGTAGGAACAGAATGACAGTCACTTTATATAGAAGCTAGAGGCTTAGTTGCAGAAAGTTCCATATAACGCACCAGCAAACCCTAAAAGGACTAGTCTATATATACACACACTTGGGGTTTGCTCAAATTCAAATACATGTAATAAGGTTGCAAAGTCAGTGGGTGAGAAAAACGCAGTACTGGTCTTCTACATGGAAATGCAATCATTTTAGTAAATATAAACCGCTAAATATCTTTTTTCCATTAACAGTTAGAGTAGTCTTGTGACTTCTATCAGTCTCTGGTTAAAGCTTGTAGGAGGAGTTTTCATTGTCCCCTGACTGTCCTATGAGGCTGAAGGACCCCTGACCCTCTGTCTGGACAGTGCAGCTTGTCCCCTTGCCTCTGTACTATCAGCAGATGGTTTGGGGACAGTGGAAGAAGGGGAGGATCAGAGAAGACAGGATGTAACAGCTTGTTTACACAGTGCACATGATTAACACCTAAGGTTCCACAGTGAGTATAACGAGCATGCTTTACTGCATACACAGACTAATTTTTACTGTTGTGGGTTTAGTAACACTTTAACCACTTACTGACTGCGTCGCTTAAATTTACTGTGGCAATGTGACTCGTTATCGCAAATCGCTGTCTATAAATGGCGATTCTCGCATGTGCGAATAGCAGACGGCCCCCACGCTGCATGCTCTGTGAGCGTTCCCACGGGTCGGGCGGTCTCTGTGTCCACCGATGACCCGCGATCGCCTGTGAGAGTGGAAGAACAAGGAACCGCTGTTGTAAACACATTCTGACAGGTGGCATGACAGAGATCTACTGATCCCTGTACTCGGGATCAGTTAGATCTGTTATGCCCCTGGCAGCCCAGCCCCCATACAGTTAGAACACGCCTAGGAAACAGTTAACCCCTTCATTGCCCCCCTGCAAGTTAACCTCTTCCCTGCCAGTGACATTTATACAGTAATCAGTGTTTTTTTTTTTTCAGATATGATCCCTGTATAAATGTCAGTCGTCCCAAAAAGTGTCATGACATGTCCGCCGCAATATCACAGTCCCACTAAAAATCGCAGATCGCCGTCATTACTAGTAAAACCATAAATATGTAGAAGAATATATATCGGCCAAAACTGATGAATGAATTTGTTTTTTTATATATAATTTTTTTTTGGACATGTATTATAGCAAAAAGTAAAAAATATTGGTTTTTGGGGGTTTTTTTTCCAAAATTGTCACGCTTTTTTTTGTTTATATTGTTTATATTGGTGATCAGAAGTGACGCAGAGGTGATCAAATACCACCAAAAGAAAGCTCTATTTGTGGGGGGAAAAAAGGACATCAATTTCTTTTGGGTACAGTGTCGCAGGACCGCGCAATTGTCAGTTAAAGTGGCGCAGTGCTGAATCGCAAAAAGTGCTCAGGTCCTAAAGTGGGAAATCCTTCCGGG
Organism: Glandirana rugosa; assembly: GCA_018402905.1. NCBI lineage: Eukaryota > Metazoa > Chordata > Amphibia > Anura > Ranidae > Glandirana > Glandirana rugosa. The sequence continues at coordinate 1,933,189 of BLSH010072080.1, read as the reverse complement.
GCTGAAGTAGTGAATGGGTTTAGAGAATTTCCTGTTCAGTGACAGAGAATACAGATCACATAATCAAATCAAGCCAGATTATTTTTTTTTTTATCTCAAGAAAGTTGTTATTGAAAAGTAAAAGTTTCAGATACAGTACAGTAAGCCATTCCAGAGACTGAAACATTAAAAACGTCTCATCATCCACGACAGTTCTTACAGATCCGCGGTGGTATATATACTAACATAATGCTTCTATCCACAATATGAAGTTATACTCAGATATATACACTCCACATTAGCTCCAGGGAACATCAGGTACATTAGGATATTATCAGTACAAAAGTCTATCCAGTATTAAATCCATCGGGGATAACCCTGCTGAAAGAAATTTATGGTAGCTGCCCCTATATTTTTCTAAGCAGATCGTATCCCCCATCGTTGTCAACCATTCCTTTCAGGAGGGAGGCTCAGCCGATTTCCCAGTGTCTTAAGTATTAGCTTTCTTGTCTGAAACAAGGCTCCTGTTATGGCTTGTTTGTGAACTTCCTCCGCTTGAATATCATCCAATGTGCCCGAAAGGGCATGGCTTGGGGTCCTGACTAATAGTGACCTGGAACACCCTGTTAAGGGTGTCCAGTACTTTTCTCCAATAAAGATGGAGCTTGGGGCATCTCCACAACAGGTCGATCAAGTCACTATGGTCTTTAGTGCACCTAGCACAGATGGGGTCTGTTCTCAACCCCATTTTAAAAAGCCTGACTGGCGTTTGATGGGCTCTAAGTAAGATGTACAGCTGTGACAGCCTTTGTGCTTTATTAAGGGAGCTGAGGTCCTCCTCGTAAGCTCCCACATCCTGCTCCCAACAGGCCACGGCTCTTGGGGGTAAAACCCTCAGAAAAATTATTAGCATCATGTAGTAGCTCCTACAGATGTAGCCAGATTATTATTAGTTCTATGTTTGAACATAAAGTGTTTGACTTTTTTCAGTCTAATATTAATATTAGTAGGATTTTTTAGCCTAATCAGGAACTTGAGACCATTGTAAAATCTTACTAGTGCAGTACTTATAATGCTGTGTTCTGTAGAAATAGTAAAATATAGAAGTCCTAAATTTGTCGATCGTTGCTTTTGATTTATAGAGTGGCAAAAAATATTCCAAGGTTGCACCCGGATAACATTTCCCATATCCTATGTCACTCCCATACACCATAAATGCATTGAATCAGTATAGCATTACAGATTATGCTGGTATCCTATTTAAAAAGGTGTATTAAATGTTTTCATTTACAGAGTTATACATCTTCTCCAGCCATACCCTGTAGATTTCAGTTCAAGAATGCTGTATGCAATTGCAACGTCTACTACTTCTGTAAGTGAGTTCATTTGATTCATCATTATAAATGTGAATGTGGGGGGGGGGGACAACTTTTCAGCTGCTTACGATTAACTGAACTTTTAAACACAATCATTTACAATAGAATAAAGAAGAACATTCTTGCACTAAAATAAAGGAAGTTGCTGGCACAATACTCTGGTGTACAATATAGAAACAAAAAAGTGCAGCACTAATATACAAACTTTCTCAAAATACATATTTTTTTTTAAAAAAAGCAAGAATTATGAATTAAAGTGTTCCAATGTGAAAAACGATAAATAAATACAATAAAAAATGATTTTTATTTACAGTTTTGCACATTGAAGCACTTTAATTCATAGTTCTTGTTTTTTACACAAGACATTTTGAGAGAGTTTGTAGCACTGCAATTTTCATTTCATTATAATCCTTTACAATAACCTAGCCTTGAAAGAACTTTAAGCCCCGTACTCACGGGCAGAATGTCGGGAGACATTTGCCGGTTCAAAAAAGAACCAGCCGACATTCTGCCCGTGTATATGTCGGTCTGTCAGAAGTGCAGGCTGCAAAACCAGCATCTGACCGACTCTCGATCAGCACTCTTAGCCAATGGCAGGGAGCGCTGATCGGAGTGTTCTGGCAGGGAGCCGTCGTCCTGTCAGAACACAACAGTTCAGCGAGGGAAGATCACTGGACTAACCTCGCATGGTTAGTACAGCGGCTCTGACCGGAGCTGACAGGTTTTCGTTTTTTTTTATTTTTTTCGTTCAACATGCGGGGGTTGAATCAAGCCCAGTGATACAATGATCATTAAGTCAACTATTGGTACTTTTGGCACTGTGGGCAGGTGTCAAGTCCTGCTTGAAAATGAAATCCGCATCTCCATAAAGCTGGTCAGCAGAGGGAGGAAGGCATGAAGTGCTGTAGAATTTCCTAGTAAAGGGCTGCACTGACTTGATAAAACACAGTGGACCAACACCAGCAGATGACCAATCATCACTGACTGTGGATACTTCACACTGGACCTTGAATTTTGTGCCTCTCCACTCATCCTCTAAAATTATCCACAGTTCGTGATGATTTGGGAGCCATGCTGATGTTGGTCCACTGTGTTTTATCAAGTCCAAAGTCAGCATAGCCCTCTACCAGGAAATTCTAGAGCACTTCATGCTTCCCTCTGCTGAGCAGCGTTATGTAAATTCTGATTTCATTTTCCAGCAGGACTTGGCACCTGGCCGCACTGCCAAAAGCACCAATACCTGGTTTAATGATCATGGTATCATTGTGCTTGGTTGGCCAGCAAACTCGCCTGGCCTAAACACCATAGCGAATCTATGGGGTATTGTCAAGAGGAAAATGAGAGACACCAGAACCAACAATGCAGATGAGGTGAAGGCCATTATCAAAGAAACCTGGACTTCCATAATGCCTCAGCAGTGCCACAGGTTTGATTGCCTCCATGCCACGCCATGTTGATGCAGTAATTTGTGCAAAGGAGCCATGAACGGGTATTAAGTGCATACTATACTAGACATACTTTTCAGTAATGTTGGAAAGTAAATTACATGAATGGCGTTACTATATATATATATATATATATATATATATATATATATATATATATATATATAGATCGATATAGATAGATATAGAGAGAGAGAGAGAGAAAGACTAAAGCTGCCCTCTTTTTAGTGAGTGATGGCCCCCACTCAAGAAATGTGCTAAAAAAAAAAAATAAAGGACGTGGCGCTGCTCCCTAATTAGACAAATGTGCATATCAATATACATAAAAATATATCAAGTGCAAAAATATATTACAACAAATTGTCCATAATTGTGTTAAATATTAATAAAAAAAAAATAAAAAATTGTAATAAATCTTCAAAGAAATAGTCCATCAAAGATAATATGTGCATAAATCCAAAGATTCCATCTTCAAACTGAAAATGCTCCACCACAACTCGTGCAGTAAGGATTGCGCACTAACCAAATCTAAATCAAATACGCCTCTAAATAGAACAAGATATCTCCAACAATTGGATCCAATCAGCATTATGGTAGGCTAGGATGTCTCCAGCCACCACCAGATCAATAGGTGTGTTACCTCAATATCCCTCTGTCATCTCGGGGGTATTATCAAAACATGCTCAAAAAGAACAGATGACACTTCATCGCTCAATATGTTTATTTGATAAAACAGAAAATAACAAGCAGCAAGTTTTGCACTCACATTTAGGGGTGCTGTATGCCAGCACCATCATGTACAGCTCATAGACTCAAATGCCAGCTCCTTGCAGCACAGCGTTTGTTCCAACACACACCCACCCTGAAGAAACTTACGTTCAGTAAGTGAAACGCGTCGGTATAAGCCCCCCACACACCAACGACCTCCACTATGCTCGTGTAAATGAGCGCTGGATCCATAGCTGCGCTATTATGACAGGAGTGACTTTTCCGGGAAATCCGCTTGAAGCAGCAACAGGATACTCACATTGAATGGATTAGAGAGGAACGGTGCTTGTTCATCCCGTATGATCTAGACCTGATAGAAGCCGCAACTTTGACCAGAATCCATGGATCTAACCCTGTTTACCTGTCAGCACTCTTTCAAGATTGAATGAAGCGCTGAGCACGGCCGATATCAAGACCATCCATCTGACAGATACAGGAAGATCGCTCTTTATCCACTGATATTGGCCAATATCCACGGAGATGTACACCAGGGAGCACAGAATCAGCAGCAGCTGAAAGATCATCTCCCACTGATCAGGCAGACGTACACAACCGTGAGTTTGTATCAATTAAGAGACCATCTTCAGATCTTTCATATTACCCACTAGTTGTTTCCTATGAAGACAGAATTTAATTGACATACTGGTCACACTCACGATACGAAATCTGTCACTGATCAAGTTACCCATCTTTAAATATCGGATAAACATCAGCCATACATCATTCCATTTCCAGCATCGGGAAAATTTTGCACAGGATCTCCAATTAAATTGTCCCACACATGGCATGATATTCATCCATATTACAGCTACCTCATCCTAAACCAACCTGGTGACTTGAAGTAAGTTATCAGTTAATACTATTAACCTGGAGATTATTCACTCTATATAAGCAGCACTGCAGAATGTTTATTTGTCATCCAGCCAAATATGCTCTGTTATATTAAAAATGGGTAAATGATGGATCTGGAAGTCTCCCCCTAAACTAGCACGCCGCATCTTAGACATGTATGTGCTTAGGGCGAGTTCCCCAGAATTCATGTAAACACCCTTTATATGATTACCATAGTTACATTTATCACATGCATACTGGTACCAGTGGGGAGTGTTTTTATGCTTTATACAATGTTGTCTATTTTATTGAGTGTTCCCTGCAATTAGTCTACTTGTATATATCAATAAAGTTAGTACTTGTGTAATCGGCGGTGTGTTCCCATCCTTTTTCTGAGAGGCACAGACCTCATTTGGAGACATCTTTCTCCCTTTCCCCTCCCCATTCACTCCAGCTGAGTATTTACTTAATGTTGGTCCTAGAATTGGGAACCCCACCCTAGCTGGGTGAGTCGGAAACACACCCTCAGAGCTAGGTTTTCATATTGAACCTTATAGAGCCATGTCCTTCTCCCCTGTTTTTATCCTACCCTTAAATATTATGAATCACCAAACTGGAAGTGACCATCACCTCTGGTTTTGTGCAGCAAGGAGCCGGCGTTTATGAGCACAACAAACAGAAGGTCACACTAAAATGCCCGCTTTTGAAGCTTGTGTAAACTTGACCTTAGTGCTGTGGAGAGAGGCAAGTAAACACTATGGAAATTCTATGTGCTTTGTTCAGATTTCATGTCTGAGGTTTACAACTACTTTAACTTTTATTTTGCTGTTACTTGGGTGTTTACAAATACTTTCCTTTTGTTTGCAGTATTGTTGACATGGGCGAGTGTTTATCTGAATCTTTCTAAACAGTTGGTTCTCTACATGGTGTTTGACAATGTTTGCATGTATCTTTTTATATACCGTAATATGACTGAAACCTTGTTATTGAAGCTTTCTTTTTTAACAGCCTATTGGTGAAAACAAATTGACATTTGCACACAGAAGTAGAGCTTTACAGTGCTTGATCCATTTAGCTGACACAGAGACTGTGGTGTCGCTTGTCAAAAAACCTATGGACCAAGTAAAGTAAGTAGTTTGTAACACAGATCCTGTATTTCATCTGCTGTGATTGTCTACTTTTTATGAAATTATTGTATTTCATTACTAAGACCCCTTTCACACTGAGGCAGTTTTCAGGCGTTTTAGCGTTAGAAATAGCACCTGAAAACTGCCTCCCATTGTTTGCAGCGTGTCAAAAACGCCAAAACGTTACAGCCTCGCAACACGCTGGCCGTGGGTTCTACTTTCAGCTCACGAACGCCGACGCCAACTACGTGGCGTTTTTATGGGGCCATTGAATAACATGGAGAGCTGCAAAAAACACAGCTGTAAAAAAAAGGCCTTACTCCTATGATGTCTCAGTCTGTGGAAATAAAATTGAGCTAATGCAGCTTGTGAGTAGAGTTTGGCAAACAGTTGAAGCCAAGCGAAAGTTCAGCCGGAACATTGCCTGTTCAGCGAACACCCACCAAGCACCCCACAACGCGCTGTGCGATGCACAGTGCATTCTAATCCCTGATTGGGCAAAGCTTTGCTCAATTGGGGCACAGTGAATAGCTGGTTGTTAAGGAGCGGGCCTGGAAGACTTGTCCTTAACAGATGAGTCAACGGGCTTTCCAGCTGACAGCTAAATAAAAAAAATGTAAAAAACCTTGCCGCCAATAGAAAAATGTTAAAAATAATAATTTTTAACCACTTCAGCCCCGGAAAGATTTTCCCCTGAAAGACCAGAGCACTTGTTGCGATTCGGCGCTGCATCACTTTAACTGACAATTGCGCAGTCGTGCGACATTGTACCCAAACAAAATTTTTCCCACAAATAGCTTTCTTTTTGGTGGTATTTGATCCCAATTATATTAACAGAAAACCTGCAATGACAAATACTGAGGCTGTCAACGTTGACCTCCTTCTGAAAAGGTTAGATGCCTGGCTTCTTGTTCTAATACATTCTGAGACACTGCCACTTGTTCAATGTCAGTAAAACAAATTGCTCTGGGGTCACTAGATCAGCATGACAGGCAGGGAACTAGTATAGAACAGAAGAGATGTGCAGTTGCAGCTGCAATACTTTCTCAGTGTAGGGAACCCCACAGCAAAGTAAACCCCCCCCCCCCAAAAATGGTGTGGGGTCCCTCTCAAAATCCATACCAGACCCTTATACTAGCCAAACCAGGCCACATGCCCTCAACATGGGGTGGTTGGCTCTGCCCCCACCCCAAAGCACCTTGTCTTCATTGGGGGGGGGGGGGTGGAGATCGATGACACGGGCCTCTTCCCGACAACCCTGGGCTGTGGTTGTGGGGGCCTGTGGGCAGGAGGCTTATCAGAATCAGATCCCGGCACCCCCCCCCCCATATGAATGAGTATGGGGTATTGCTGGGTCGGTGATGTCACAGCAAGGCAATGCCACCAGGTGGCCCCGATCCTTACCTATATAAGAACTGTCAAATGGCAGAGTCTGCAGTGAGCGGTTAGCCTTTGCTACAGACAAAGCTTTTTTTTTTTTTTTTTTTTTTTTTTTTTTTTTTTTTTTTTTTCGTGTCTAGTAGTGGGGCAGGCATCATGATTGACAATGGATCTACATCAGGGGACATTGTTTGTTTTTTTTTTTTAATAAAGAAATTGTCAAAAACTGTCTGATTTTATTTCATTTTGACACTTTTTTTGGTGAATGGGTAGGGGTACAATGCATCCCCATATTCACATGGGGGGGCAGGATCTGGGGGCTTCCAGATCCCAGTAAGCTCCTGCCCGCAGACCCCAACAACCAACCCCCCATATTGAGGGTATGTGGCCTGGTATGGTTGGGGGGGTGCGTGCTCGCTCATCCCCCACCCCCTTTTCAGGCTTACCAAGCTGCATGCTCGAGTAAGGGTCTGGTATGGATTTTGGGGGGGGGCCCTTGCCCTTTAACCACTTCCCGAAAGCGTTGTGCACATCTACTGCGGCAGTGTGGCTCGTTTATAAACAGCGATCTGCGCACGCCGCTGTGCGCTCCATGAGCATGTCCACCGGCGACCCCCAAACGCCTGTCATAGAGGAAGAACGGGGAACCGCCAATGTAATAAACACAGTAGTTCCCTATTCCGACAGGCGGAATGACACTGATCCCTGTACTTGGGATCAATTAGATCTGTTATGCCCCTGGCAGCCCAGCCCCCATACAGTTAGAACACGCCTAGGGAACACAGTTAACCCCTTCATTACCTCTGCAGATTAACCCCTTCCCTGCCAGTGACATTTATACAGTAGTCAGTGTTTTGTTTTTGTTTTTTATAGATCTGATCGCTGTATAAATGTTAATGGTCCCAAAAAAGTGTCAAAAATGTCCGATATGTCCGCCGCAATATCGCAGTCCTGCTAAAAATCACAGATTGCCGCCATTACTAGTATAAAAAAAATAGTAAAATAACGCCATAAATTCTCAAGGTTTGTAAGTGCGGCAACTTTAGCGGAAACCAATCAATATTTTTACCACAAATATGTAGAATATATATGAGCCAAAACTGATGAATACATTTGTTTTTTTTTTATATTTTTTTTTTGGACATGTATTATAGCAAAAAGTAAAAAATATTGTTTTTTTTTTTTTTTCAAAATTGTCGCTCTTTTTGTTTATAGCGGTGATCAGAAGTGATGCAAAAGTGATCAAATACCACCAAAAAGAAAGCTATTTGTGGGAAAACGGACGCCAATTTAGTTTGGGTACAATGTCGCACGACTGCACAGTTAAAGTGACGCAGCGCCGAATCGCAAAAAGTGCTCTGATCTTTCAGGGGAAAATCCTTCCGGGGCTGAAGTGGTTAAAAATTCTTTTTTTTTTTTTTTTTTCTATTGGCAGCAAGGTTTTTTACATTTTTTTTATTTAGCTGTCAGCTGGGAAGCCCATTGAAATCTGTTAAGGACAAGTCTTACAGTACGTGGAGAGAAAATAATAATTTCCTGTCCCCCTTTAAAATCATGATTTGTTGCTTTGCAGCTTGAAATGAAGAGGGACACATTTTTTTGTTTTATCTAGTTCTATTTAGTAGTGCAATTTATAACATCCAAGTGAAAGATATAACACCAACATGAAAAAAAAAATTCAAAACCAGAATCGCTGAGTTGGAAAATGGATCACCCAGATGGGACTAAAACTGAATTATTTGGCCTCAACGCCAAACGATATGTCTGGCGGAAATCCAATACAGCTTACCATCCAAATAATACCATTCCTACAGTAAATCATGGAGTTAGTAATATCCTGTTATGGGGGTGTTCCTCTGCAGCAGGGACTGGAGCACTTTTCATGTCAGGATAGAAGGAAAAATGGATGGGGCAAAATGCCATCAAATTCTTGAGGAAAATCTGCTGTCCCCGGCCAGAAAGTTGTCAATGGGAAGAAGGTTTACCTTCCAACATGACAATGACCCAAAGCAAACAGCAACAATGACCACACAGTGGTTGAAGGATAAAAAAGGTGAATGTCCTTGCATGGCTTAGTCAGAGCCAAGATTTAAACCCCATTGAAAATTTGTGGAAAGACTGCAGTGCAACGCTCACCATTTTTCCAACTTGGTGTTTCTGTTTTTGAATTTTTATTTTCTTTTTTTCTGACGTGTTGGTGTAATTTCCTGGACCTCCTTCACATCAGCCTACTATGGGTCAGCTCTGACTCCTTCAGGACAACCTCTTTCCACGCCTATAGGAGTCAGCTGTCTGCCCCTATGCAGTGTTCTTTTTTCGTCCTCGCTCCGGACGCCTCTTAAAAAAAAAAAATATATATATATATATACACACACACACACACACACACACACACACACACACACACACACACACACACACAAGAAGCACATTAGGAGACTTACTGCAAAACCTTGTAATCTCCATGCGATCCTGCTCAGGTTCATGCACTCTCCTGAGTTCAGAAGACCCCCTGTCTGGGCTGTAAATCTCCCTTTGTGGTGGTACCCATCGTGCTGGGTCTCAGTTCAGCAGTATAAATGACTGCCTGTGTACACCGGCCTCTAGAGAGCAGTTAAATACTGCTGGTATGGGCTGTGCTGCGAATTGGTGAAACAGCAGGCAGGCTGAGGCTTGTAGTCCCACATGAACTCTCAGGAGGTTGCTGAGAGTGGCCACTTCCTGGTATGATAGGAATGCCCTCTCCCATGCTCTGGTTCCTGTTTCCCTACTGTGATTACAGCACCTGTAGTTCCAGCTTGTCTAAAAAACACTGCCTCTGTGGTGAGTGATGTGGGATCTCAACATGGCTGCTGCCTTGGGATGCTGGATAGATCTCTGGCCGGCTGTGTTCCCAGGTATCCTTGGTCCTCCTGCCTGCCTCTATAGCACTGAAGAACCCATGGAAAGGTTTTCTATTTTTAAAGTTTTGTTGGGGGTTTTTTTTTTGTGTGTTTTGTTTTTGTTTTTTTGTTTTTAAAAGCGTGCATTCTTGGGGTGTGGCCTGGAGCTTCATGGCGTAGGGTGCTCTGAGTGAGCGCTCCGCTGTCTAAGATCCTGTTTACTGATCCTGGGGACACAAGTCTGCTGTAGCCCACTACAGAAACCCTCTGATGGCATCCACCAAATCAAAAAAGTCTGCTGCCACGGCTAAGTTGGACAAGTTTCGCCACGAGGAGAGAGACCCGGCCGGGGAAGATGGCGGCGGCCCCTCCTCTGAAGCTGAGATGCCGACGGGAGACACTGAACGGATCCTTTAAGCGATGGCCCTGTGCCGGACCTCCCTCACTTCCATGAGTGAGGGTGTTAAGATGGACATATCACTTCTCCGGCAGGACGCGCAGAAGCTGCGGGAGAGGGTAACTGAAACAGAGCTCCGGATTAGCCATGTGGAGGATGGGCTTCCCCCATTACAGGTGACCACTGTGAGGCTCCAACATCAGCTTAATTAAGTCATGCACAAGCAGGATGACATGGAGAACCGGCTCCCGAGGTGCAATCTCCGGTTTGTCGGCCTCCCCGAGCGGGCCGAGGGATCTGACCCTCCTACCTACCTGGAAAATCTACTGGTCACCACTTTCGGCAGAGAGGCGTTTTCGTCCTCCTTCGTGGTGGAGCGGGCCCATGGCCTGGCGGCAAGGCCTCCCCCGAGTGGAGCCCCCCGCGCACACTTATTGCGAAGTTCCTGAACTTCTGCGACCACGACGCCATCCTCCGTCTCACAAGAGAGAAGGGCAACATACCCATGGGTAGCGGCCATGTGGCGGTCTTTCCGGACTTCTCCGCGGAGGTTCAGAAGAAAAGGGCCCAATCTACTGAGGTGAAACGGCAGCTTCAGGCTCATCAGCTGACCTATTCAATGCTGTATCCGGCGCAGCTCCGTGTGGTGGAGCCCAGTTTTTTGAGGATTCGGACTCAGTGCTTGCATGGCTGGAGCAGCATGCGGCGGCTGGCCCTGTGCATGAATGAGTCCCTGCTGTCTTCTCCCTCTCCAAGGTATACTGTGGCCACATGGACTTCCAGATGCGGACACCGTGAGTACATGGCCCTTGCTTTTCCTCTTACTGAACCCCATGTTATCTAACACTCAGTTACCATAATCCCACATATGCAAGGGCACCTATCTCAGACTTTCAAGCGGCGACCCCTGATCGCCTAGATGTTGAACTCCCCCTGCCTATGGATCCTTGCGGTCCCCCTTACATATCTACACCGGAGCAAGCAATGTTGGACTGTCTCACTCAAGAACTGTGCACCCTAGCCCAGCGTGTGCGTTACAGTTGTAGTTCTCCCCCTGGAACCCCAAGTGCCATCACTTGGACCCCCCTGTTTTGTTTGATCTTCATGCCAGTTAACTGTTATGCTTTGTTTCCCTGGCCAGCCGCTGCCCCACTGAATATATTGGGTGTTAGTGTGTTGTTCCTCCTAAGCTGGGCCAGAGTGTTTGAGGAACTGTTATATGCGTATATTAAGACATCGATGTACCACTATGTGGACCTTAAATGTATTCTCTGCTTCGCCCCTTGGTTAATTGACCCTGTCAACCTCCACCTTTTTATGTTCTCGCCCTTGTGAAGGAAACGTTTAGATCAATAGTGTATTGTATAATATGTGCCTGTATGCATAGTATATTGGCACTGGAGGGGTGGCGGTGTGTACACCATTGCCCGCTCAGTGTGATCCCTGTGGATCCGGCCGCAGTCCCCTGTCGTCTAATACCATCATGGCTGCCCTTAAACTAGTGGTGTGGAACGTCAGGGGTCTCTGCGCATAACCTAAGCGTCTAGCAGTTTTGGCCCATCTCAAACAGCTCAAAGCGGGAATCTCAATACTGGTGGAGACCCACATTACAGGGTACCTCCAGATGGCACTCAAGAGGCCTTGGGTGGGTTGGCTGTATCAGGCCCCCTACACAAGTCACTCACGAGGCATTGCAATCCTTATTGCCAAAACGGTGCAGTTCCATCTGTTGGATCTGCGGTCGGATCTCCAGGGTCGTTATTTTTGCGTGCTGTAATCTATGGAGTTGAGGTACTTATCCTAGCCTTCTACATTCCCCCTCCTTTCCAATTTGTGGTGCTGCGGGAGGGCACTGATTTCATGGCACAATTCCCCATCACCCCAGCCATCTGGCTCGGGGACTAAAATACTGTCGCAGACTTGATTCTCCGGCTTCTACCCCACATCTGTCCTGCAACACCAGATTTGGCAGATTTCTCCAGGAATTTGCCATGACAGACACCTGGCGACATTGTCACCCTGACGCCAGAGAGTATACTTGTTTCACACCAGCCCACACAGCCATGTCCCGGATTGACCATCTCCTGCTGTCACCCCCATTAATGCCCAATCTAATCGAGGCTGGCATAGACACTCGTTTACTGTCGGATCACTCTCCCTGCTGGATCACCCTTCGTCTGCAGACCTCGGGGTCATCTCCTGTTTGGCACCTTAACCGGGCTGGTTGTCCACGCTATAGGGAGTGGAGGGTCTGCAGAGAGAATGGGAATACTTTTTCCGGACCAACTGGGGTTCGGCTGAGCCTGGTGAGGTCTGGGAGGCATTCAAGCTACATGCACGCATGATACTGTTGGCACATATCTCTAGACACAAAGCCTCCTCCAGAATGCTAGTGCAACAGGCAGAGGACCATCTCCGTTCCGTGGAGCGGGTGTTTCTGGCTGACCCCTCCCCTGCCACTGCAGCCCATCTGAGACAGCAGACTAGACTCCTGAATCAAATACATTATGAGAAGGCCAAGCAACATATTTTCTTCAGCAGGCAAAGGATCTTTGAACACGGTGAAAGGGCCGGTAAACTGTTGGCCTACATGGCGCATCTTGATCATTCGCCCCCTGTGGTTGTCAGTCTTAAGACAGCTGGTAGAGACATGATCACAGATCCTGACCTGGTGGCTAAAGAATTCACAACTTTTTTCTCAGCCCTCTACTCATCCACCGCACAACATACACCTGACGAACTGATAGAACTCTTGCAGTCCATTGACTTCCCTAGCCTAACTGCCCAACAGGTCACACAATTAGAAGCCCCAATCACTGCTAATGACATTGAGGAGGCTATGGCCAGCCTCCCGTCCTCCAAGTTACCAGGTTCTAATGGTCTACCCCTAGAGTTTTATTCCCAGTTTCGTGGGGTCACAGTCCCGAGACTGAGGGAGCTCTATGCCCACATGTTCAAAACCAGTACCATCCCGGCATCAATGGGAGAGGCCCTCATGGTCTTGATTCCTAAGCCCAGTAAGGATCCCGCACTCCCCGAGTCTTATCGCCCTATTTCACTGCTGCAACTGGACGTCAAAATCCTTGCAAAAACCCTGGCACTACTCCTCAACAAAGTTATCCTCGACCTGATTCATCCTGATCAGGTTGGCTTTATGCCCAATAAGAACACAGCATTGAATCTTCAGTCTTCACACAACGATGTCGGGTCCAGGGTGGTGGTCAGCCTTGATGCAGCAAAGGCGTTTGCCTCGGTGGAGTGGGGGTATCTATGGGCGTGCCTGCGCAGTTTCGGTTTTGGCCCAAATTTTATAAAATGGCTGCAAATCCTCTACAAAGCCCCTACCGCCCGTATACAAGTTAATGGCAACATTTCAGATCCCTTCCCCCTATCGCGGGGCACTCGGCAGGGCTGTCCCATATCCCATCTTTTGTACGCTCTGGCCGTGGAGCCCCTCCCCATCGCCATCCGGGCCCACCCCAATATAAAAGGCCTTTGTCAGGGACAGCTGGTAGAAACGGTCAGCCTTTGCGCGAACGACATTCTCTTGTATCTTGAAGATGCTAGCCCATTGCTATCTGTGGTCCTGCAGCTTATCCTCGAGTTTGGCCGCTTTTCCGGGGCAAGTCCCATATCCTTCCTTTGGATTTGGTCCCCCCACGCAGGAACAGGCATCTCTCCCTTTAATCAGGACGGATCAAATAAAATATTTAGGTGTACAAATATCCCGATCCCTGAAAGAATACAACAAACTTAACCTGGAGCCGCTGTTCTCACTTCTCAAAACTAAAACACAGGTGTGGTCCCGTCTCCCTCTGGGTGTTATGGGGCACATCAATTTAATCAAAATGATCCTGCTCCCCAAACTGTTATACGTATTTTGGCATGCCCCCTGCTCTAACCCACTCCACACCCTCTACGCAGTGGAGTCCATTCTCAACTCCTTTGTTTAGGGAAGCTCCCGTCACAAACTATCCTGGAGGACCTTGAAAGCACCCATGAATCTCGGAGGCGCAGCACTTCCAGACCTTGCCAAGTACTACACAGCTGCCCAGCTCTCCCATTTTTTCTTTTTTAAAAATATAGATTGCACCAGATACCTCACTCTGGTCTGTATGGACCTCTCGAGCCCCAGGCACTGTCTATTGGGACTTCTCCCCACTTTAGAAACAGACAAATATCTCCACATCTTCTTGCAGAAGACGCTATTCGTAGCCAGGCTGATGATTGCCAGGGTGTGGCTTCGGGAGGCTCCCCCGACATTGCAGCAGTGGAAGGGGGCTATTAACATGACTCTGCCATATAAAAAAGCTCTTTATAAACACAGAGGGTGCCCGAACAAGTACCACAAAATCTGGAACAGGTGGATGATTCTTCCACATGCGCAGAATAGGCAGGCTGACCAAGGTGTCCATCCTGATCAGCGGTTTGATATTAGTTGCCTTGGAATTTGGGTCTTGGGTGCTTGGGGGTCCACGGAGGTGGATGTTAGTCTATATCTTACCCTGCTGGTGGCTGCGCCACCCACTTTTCCCCGGCCGCCCCCTCGCCCTCAACAGACCGGGGTTGGGGGTGATGTGGGGACTATGAGAATATATACTACTAAATACGCAAGTTTGTGCATCCTTCTGCTTACGCATATTGGGTGCATGTTGCACCTCGTTTTTTTTCTATATCTGTCATTATCCTACAATAACTTCAATAAATGCTGATCTTGATTAAAAAAAAAAAAAAGCGGGCATTCTTCTCTACACAGAGAGAAGACCCAGATGCGGGATAAACGCCCACAGGGAAGTACTAAAGAGCCACATCACCCGCAAAGAAAGAATCGCTCAAATCGTGATAAGTCGGGTCAGAGGAGTGGTCAGCGGCGGAATAAAATCCCTGCGGAATGCTACTTCAGATCACCCTCACTGGTGCCTCATTGCAGTGCCTTGAGGCCAGGCCAATTGCTGTTGCAACACCAAAAAGTGACCACTAAGCGCTAGCATGTGCATAAGCAAAGACGCAGATCCACTTCATCTTCTGAAAGGGCCTCGGCCCGGGAAGAGGAGAAGGCCTGCTGGGCATGCGGGGCAAACTCCCTACCAGGGAGGTGTGTATACTTTTCTTGTTTGAAGGAAGCCGCGTGTGATGATGCAGCAGATGCATGCCAGGTGAAGCACTATATTAAGGCGGCAGTCAAAGCGGCTTGAAAACCATATCTAAGAGATCTCGGCCTAGGCGGGACTCATCCGCTTCAGAATGAGAACCAGAAGCTACATATCGCTACAGTTCAGATGAACATTCAGAGGATTCGGAGTCAGATCTGGAACCAGACACTCATGCATTTGATTTTTCCTTGATTCCTTCTTTGGGCCTGATTCGCACCCGTGTGTTTTTGGTGCATTTTGCCTGAGGTGCTTTTCATGCGCTTGCGCGCTAAAAAGGCACCGGAAAAGCTCACGAAAACATATTTCTATTAAAATAAATGAATGCTTTCACACTGGGGCAGTGCGCTGGCAGGGTGGTGAAAATACACCCCTCTCCATTGAAATGAATGAAAAGCTCTTCAAAAGTGCCTGAAAAGCTCTTCAAAAGCGCTCATTGTTTTACGGGCAGTTTAAGAGCGCCTCGGTGTGAGAGGGCCTTTAGTATTATCCGGACTTGAAAAGGTCACTCCTGTCCTTCCCATTAATTTTTTGAAATACAGGAAATAACGGAAGATGAATGGGCAAAGCCCGATAAAAGATTGAACGTCCACAACAGGGTCTCAAAGTTGTACCCTTTCAGCTCTAAGGATGCTGAGCTTTGGGATTCCACGCCTAAGGTGGATGCCTCATTACAGAGACTAGCTCGGCACATCATCGCTTTGCCTCTAGTTGACTCAGTATCCTTCAAGATCCAATGGATAGTAGGATAGATACAGATCTCAAAAGAATGTACACGGTAGCAGGAGCGGCCTGCAAGCCGGCTATAGCACTTACCTCAGTGGCGGCAGCCTTAAAGGTGTGAATTTCAGAGTTAGAGGCCAGTTCTTTGGGTTAAGTTATGGGGGAGACAAAGCTTACCCCCTTTGCAGTCCATTAAGATCACTGTGTGTTTTCTAGCAGAAGTAGCCGTGGACTAGGTCAGGATGACAGTGAAATTGATGGCTCATTCTGTGACGGCACGCAGAGAGCCCTATGGCTGAAGCATTGGTCAGCGGATAGTGCTTCCAAGCACATCCTTTGCTCAGATCCTTTCAGTGGGAAATTTTTTGGCAAGACCTTGGAGTCAGAGGTTCAACGAGTTTCTGGAGGGAACTCTGGGCTTATTCCACAGGAAAAGAAAAGATCTCCTCAGCCCGTTCATCCTTCTGAGAGATCTAAAGAAGGTTTCGGGGAAGCTTCCACGTACCAACTGGGGCATCTGTTCTTTAGGCAGTGGAAGGGGCAGGGTCCAGCCTTTCCCAAAGCAACCAAAGCTAAGGTGAACCAGCCAGCGAAAGCTTCAGACAAGCTCTTCTGAAGGGGTCCCCATCCAGATTTCCCAAGTGGGAGCAGACTGTCTTACTTTGGAGAGGTCTGGGTGGAAGAAGTTTAAGATGCCGGGGTCTTGGACATCATTCAAAGAGGATATCGCCTAGAATTCAAGGAAAGACCTCCCTAGTCTCATTCTGTGGAGACCCGGATTCCTACTTGTCCAGAGAAAAGGGCGTGGTTTGTTAGTTCATGTAAAAAATGTATTGGCATCTCAAGCAATTCTGCCAGTTCTGGAGCACGAGAAGGGAGAAGGATTCTATTCTCCTCTGTACTTGGTAACAAAATCCTCAGGAGGATTCAGGCCGGTCCTAGACTTAAAAGCCCTGAATGCCTTCATGTAAGTCCCTCCATTGAGAATGGAGTCCTTGCAAACCATCATTGTCCATTGTTAAGAAGGGAGATTTGCTAGCGTCAATAGACCTAGCGGATGCCTACCTACATGTGCCCATAAGTGCATCACACCATGGCTTCCATTTCAAATTTTTCATTATCTGAACGACATTCTCCTCCAGGCCGCATCAAAGTCCCTCCTTCAACAGCACGTGCTGATAACCTGCAGCACGATCAGACGTTTCGGTTGGTTAATCAACCATCGCGAGAGTCGGTTGCAACCAGCTCAAGTCCTAGAGTATCTAGGAATGCAATTCGACACTACCCAAGGTCATGTATTTTTGCCTCTCAGGAAGATTGTGGAAATTCAGACCAAATCGGAAATAATAATGACCAGGCCATTTCTGATGGCCAAGGACTGTATGCACTACCTGGGCCTGTTGTTTTCCACGATCCAGGTAGTACCCTGGGCCAGATGACGGAAGGGGAGTTTTCAATACAATTTTCTCCATCAATAGGATCGCCACTCGTTAACCCAGAAGATCTACCATTCAGTACCAATAAAACGGTCTCTGATGTTCTGGAACATATCTCAGAATCTATACCGCGGGGTGCTTCTTGAACCTCTATTTCCAGTAGTGCTGACTACAGATGCCAGCCTAGTAGACCGGGGAGCTTATTCCTTAGGCCAACAAGTACAAGGCAAATGAGAGGCATCTCTATCTCAGCATTCAAACCTGTTAGAATTAGAGGCCGTTCGGCACGCTCTAGTAGCCTTCCAATCGATTTTGCAAAGGGGGCAGTCAAAGTCCATTTCCGACAACAAACCATGGTAGCCTACGTGGCCCGGCAAAGGGCACCAGGAGCCTCCCACTGCTCAGAGTGGCATGCCAGATTTTTCCCTAACAGCAGCATACCTTCCGGGTTCACAAAACAAGCTGGTGGATCAACTGAGTCGGAGATTCTTGGATCTGAACAAACGGGGGTTGAATCCCAGATACCTGTTCAAAATCTTCAAGGTCTGGGGGACATCGGTCATAGATTGGGTGGCATTGGAGGAAAACTCTCAGATTACGTGTTAATTCTCCCGAAGGTGGCACCCGCAAGCTCAAGGCCAGGATGTTTTATGCATTCCATGGGACTTTCCCCTTGTCCTCCTCTCTCGCTAATCCTCAGAGTTTTAATGAGGATTCAACAGGAGGAGGTGACAGCAATAGCGGTGTGGCCCTTCTGGCCCAGAAGACAATGGTGTTCACTAGCATAGAAAATGAAGATGTGTCAGCCAATTCCTCTGCCTTCCCACAAAGATTTTCTGCTGCAGAACAAGTAGTTTAACCCGAAGCCGGGGAAACTGAAGTTGATGGGGTGGAGGTTGAGAGGAGATCTATAGAGCATTTAGTCGAAAGAAAACTACCAATAATACTTTATTATAGGATATATAAAGCCTTTTGTCACTTCTCAGCAGGAAAGAGCTGGGATTTGAGGTCACCCTCAGTCACTAACAAATTGGAATTTCTCCAGGAAAGTCTGGGCAAGGGTTTAGCGTATACCTCCTTAAAAGTTCAAGTCGGCCCTGTCAGCTATGTTCAACAAAGATGGGCCTTGGATCCTCTAGTGATGCGTTTCTTAAAGGCAGCAATAAAGATCAGGTCTCCAATAAATCTTTTTCTGAAATGGGACCTGCCTTTAAGTTCTGAAAGTCTTATTAGCACCTCCATTTGGTCCGGTGCCATCATGCTCTTTGTTTCAGTGAAATTTTTTTGATGACAATTGCATCGGCCAGAAGGGTGTCTGAACTGTGTGCTTTCTCAGCCAGGGAGGCGTATTGCCTTATACTCCAAGATGAAATAGTACTCAGACCGGTCCCAAGCTTTCTTCCAAAAGTAGCATCAGCTTTGCATATGAATTGGGAATCAGTCTTATCAGCTTTCCCAGATAGTAACTTGGAAGACAAATGGACTAGGTTGGATCTAGTGCAGACCTTATCAATATACCTAGAGCGAACTAAGGATTTCTGGAAACAAGATCAGCTCTTCATCTTTCCCGGTGGCTCCAGGAAAGGCATGGCTATGCCACCTAGAATGGTGTCTTCATAGATCGCGAGCTGGGTAAACTGAACACTGCATGGGGCAGACAGCCGCCTCTTATAGGCTTGGAAAGAGGTTGTCCTGAAGAGGGCGGAGCTAACCCATAGTAGGCTGACATGAGGAGGATCCAGGAAAGGAAAATTGCGGTAAGTATGAAAGCAGTTTTCCTTAATCTTTCACATGGATGTTATAGGTGCACTGAGTAAATACAGTTGGATAAAACAAAGACTGTCTTCATTTCAGGCTGCAAAGCAACAAAATGTGATTATTTTAAAAGGGGGTGATTCTTTTCTATACCCACTGTAGTACTTTGCCTTGCAAGTAGAAGTTTATTTTTTTGTATTCTTTAATCACTTTGCTATTAAATTCTCCTAAGGTATTATCTGAAGTGCTGCATTTACCTGTCAGAGTTTGAAATCTTGAACATACCGTATACCCTCGAATCATTTCACAGCAGTCCCAAAGAGGGCATGATTAAAGGTCTCTGGAAGAACCACAGCCATGAAGCAAGGGTAAGTCTGATGGTAAATTATGGAATTTGAGCCCCTTATGAACTGTACCCACTGTCTCTACATTTTACCATGTTCCCAGATGCTAACTCTGGGTCAATGAAAATGTAAAATGGATGTACAGTTTATGTTTAGAAGCCTGTATCTCCTTGAAAATTGTATAAATTAGACGACGTTTTGTTTTTTATTTCTTTTATTGAAAATAGTTCCATGGTTTTTTTTTTTTTAATTCTTTTTGAAAAGCAGACAGTCCAAGGTATTTAGTAGTGATGAGCTTTTTTGAAGTAGAAATCTTTTGTCACGATTTTTTTGAAAATGAAGAAATTAAATAAAATGTGTGTTTCTCTGAGTTCATTGACGGACGCAGCTTCTATTCATGACGTGTGGGGTTATCCACCTTTCACTAGGAGTGGACTAGGCAGAACAAAGTTCAACTACAAGCAGACACAGCCCCTCGCAGGGGGCAGTCCTCACTTGGTATAACCCCTCCACTCTGCTCAGCACAACCAGTTTTTTCCTGCCTAGTGCAAGGAGTAGGACCTGGCTCCCTGCTGGGATCTGCGGTTTCCCGTTTGTTTTTTCTTTTTTCAAGACTTCTGATGAAGATTGCAATCAAGCAGCCGGCTGGGTGACAGGCTGGATATCCTAGATCCAGGAAGTCTCCCCATCGCGGCCAACGGACGCAAGCCGACCCTTAGCTACACGCAAGGTGCAAGGACGACTACTTGGACCTCTGTGCACACCTTTTCTAGGTTTTACAAGGTTGATGTTTCATCATCCTTGGATGCTTCTTTTGGCCACAAGGTTTTGCAGGCGGCGGTGTGAAGAGCATCTGGCTCCTCACGGAGGGCTCTTCTCTTGGGTACAGTTGTTGTTGCGTTACCCACCCCTCGTTTTGACACTGCTTTGAGACGTCCCCACACGTCATGGATAGAGGCTGCGTCCGTCAATAAACGAAAGAGAAAGTGGGATTTTTTGACTTACCGTAAAATCCTTTTCTCTGAGTTCATTGACGGACGCAGCACCCACCCCTCTTTTTCTGCTTGTTACGAACTGGTTGTGCTGAGCAGGGTGGAGGGGTTATACCAAGTGAGGACTGCCCCCTGGGAGGGGCTGTGTCTGCTTGTAGTAGAACTTTGTTCTGCCTAGTCCACTTCTAGTGAAAGGTGGATAACCCCACACATCATGAATAGAGGCTGCGTCCGTCAGTGAACTCAGAGAAAAGGATTTTACTGTAAGTCAAAAAATCCCACTTTTTCACATTTTTTTTTTTTTTTACGTACCATCACCAGTGCAGTGACATCCTCCCAGAGGCTGCACAGCAGCGAAAATTGACTGACTGCACGGCCCTGGTACCATGTTATCGCTGTGACCAATCACAGCGATCACGTCAGTTGTAAACAATGGCTATCATTCCTAGCCATTGTGCACAATTGTTTTGATTTCTGTGATTGGTCACAGTGTTCACCATGTACAGGGCCAATCACAGTAGACCTGATACTATGTGATACCTGTGGCCAATCACAGCTATCACAATTGTACACAATGGCACATGAATGGATGCAATTCACAAAGAGAAAATGATTGCTTATACAGTGATCATTACTGTAAGAATCAAACAAAAAAAAAAAAACCTTATTGCCTCCCCAGAGGTGTCAGTCACTATGGTGGCACTTTACTGCTCTGGTGACAGAATGTAAAAAAAAAAAAAAAATCTTTACCATATATCTCCCAAAGATCCATTGCAGTGTTAGTCCACACTTTAAATGTATATATCTTCCACCAAATGTGCTAAAAGCGTTAGGCCCCTTTCACACCAGGGGGCAAGCAGTCCTTTTCCATCCGACTGCCCCATAAAGAACAGCGGGCTGTGCCTGCTCTGCATAGCTGAGTGGACACGGACTTGTCATCCGCCTGCTCAGCAAAGAGATCCCCCTCTGCCACCCGATCGGTCTCAAACACCTCCGGTACCGGCACCTCCCTCCGTACGCGCATCCCCGCCATGCTTACCAGGTTCCACTTGCCCATCTGCGGGCCCAGGAACTCCATGGCGGCAGGCGGCGACTAGAGGGGAAGGAGAAGAGCGGATATAAATGTTTTGCAATGCAATCTACATTGCAAAACATTTAGTGGAGTACAGGGGAGACATGCAGGGTCTTTTAGACCCTGCATATCTCAAAAAAGATAACTTGTCATGAAAAAAGCATCACATAGGGGACAAAAAAATATAGTTACACCCAAATACATAAAATCCCCCCGCCCAAAAATATTTGAGGCCCACCTCCCCATATACAAATATCAAATTCGGAATAGACTTGTGAAACTTAACGTTAATAAGTCACCGGGACCAGATGGCTTGCACCCGAGGGTCCTTAAAGCGGTTGTCTACTGAAATTTTTTTTTTTTTAAAAAATAAAAACCTGCAAGATAATAGCATAATGAGCTAGTATGCACCGCATACTAACTCATTATGAAATACTCACCTTGAACGAAGATCCGACCGAGCCGCTTGGTCCCCTCCGTGGCAGCGGACATCTTCACCCGGATCTTGCTTCCGGGTACGCGGCTCCGGCGCTGTGACTGGCCGGAGCCGCGAGACGTCACTCCCGCGCATGCGCGCGGGGCTCGTTTTCCCCGGCAGGGTCCGGAACAAATGCCGGCTTTTGCCGAGACACATACTGCGCATGCGCCGGAACATACACGGCGCATGCGCCGTAACGATTTAGTACATTAGAAAGGGAATATCTTCTAAACCATACAGGTTTAGAAGATATTCATTTTACCTACAGGTAAGCCTTATTCTAGGCTTACCTGTAGGTAAAAGTAAACAAAAAGGGTAGACAACCGCTTTAAGGAACTCCGTCAAGAAATTGCCAGACCAATGTACCTAATTTTTAAAAACAGTCTACTGACTGGTATGGTACCAGCTGATTGGAGAAAAGCCAATGTAGCACCAATATATAAAAAAGGACCAAGATATATCCCTGGAAACCACAGGCCAGTTAGCTCAACATCAATAATATGCAAGCTCTTGGAGGGAATAAGGGATTATATAAAAGACTATTGTACGGAAAACTTTAGCAGTAATCAGCACGGTTTCATGAAGAATCGCTCATGCCAAACCAATCTATTAACCTTCTATGAGGAGGTGAGCTGCCATCTAGATAAAGGAAGGCCCGTGATGTGGTGTATCTAGATTTTGCAAAAGCATTTGATACAGTCCCCCATATACACTTAATGTACAAACTAAGGTCTGTCGGCATGGATCAAAGGGTGAGTACCTGGATTGAAAACTGGTTACAAGGGAGAGTGCAGAGGGTGGGGATAAACGGGGAGTACTCGGAATGGTTCAGTATGGAAAGTGGGGTCCCCCAGGGATCTGTTCTGGGACCAATCCTATTCAATTTATTCATAAACTATCTGGTGGATGGGGTTAATAACTCAATCTCAATATTTGCAGATGATACCAAGCTGAGCAGAGCAATAATTTCTCCACAGGATGTGGAAACCTTACAAGAAGATCTGAACAAATTAAAGGGGTGGGCAGACAAGTGGCAAATGAGGTTTAATGTAGAAAAATGTAAAATAACGCATTAGGGTACCAGGAATATGAACGCAAACTACTCACTAGGGGGAGAGCCTCTAGGGGAATCTAGGATGGAAAAGGACCTAGGAGTCCTAGTAGAGAATAGGTTCAGCAGTGGCATGCAATGCCAAGCTGCGGCAAGCAAAGCCAACAAAATATTGGCATGCATCAAAAAGGGGATAAACTTCAGGGATAAATCAATAATTCTCCCCCTCTACAAGTCTCTGGTGAGGCCGCACCTGGAGTATGCCATCCAGTTCTGGGCACCAGTCCTCAGAAAGGATGTCCTGGAACTAGAAAGGGTTCAGAGAAGGGCAACAAAACTAATTAAGGGACTGAAGGACCTTTGTTATTAGGAAAGATTACGGGAACTGAACTTATTCTCTCTGGAGAAGAGACGCTTGAGAGGGGATATGATTTCAATGTACAAATACTGTACTGGTGACCCCACAATAGGGACAAAACTATTCAGCGCAAGGGAGTACACAGACACGCGGCCATTCATTAAAAATGGAGGAAAGGCGGTTTAACCTTAAGCTGCATAGAGGGTTCTTTACAGTAAGAGCTGTAAGGATGTGGAATTCTCTTCCACAAACAGTGGTTTCAGCTGGGAGCATAGATCATTTCAAAAAACTATTAGATGGGCACCTAAGAGACCACGACATTGAGCGATATACAAAGTAATACTGACATAAAAACACACACATAGGTTGGACTTGATGGATTTATAATACACAGGTTACATATCGCCACGCATGCCGGAGTGAGAGCAATAATTCTAACACAAGACCTCTTCCGTAATGCCAAACTGATACCTATAGGGGGCTTCTGAAGCGTCGCCTATAGAAAATATAGGGTACTGAATTTTGACGCAGTTTCACAGGGCTCACAAAAATATAAGGTTTGGCATATTGGATATCTATTTACTCGATGCAACCTCATATTTTACCAAAAATGTGGGTAATTTTTTGCGTTTGTTTGCCCTAAAATTCCTGTTAGTGTGTTTTTTACTGAAATTTTGCATTTTCTAGACCTTTGCGGTAATATCATGTTACATAATAAAATTAAAACTACCACTATTCTCTAGGGTGTCTGGTTTCAGAAAATATATCATGTTGGGGGGTTTTGTGTAATCTTCAGACCTAAAATGATTGCAACGTGTGCAAAAAGCAAAGAAAGGCTCTGGCAGTGAAAGGGTTAAATTACAGTAAGTCGCCTACATACAAACCTTCGAGTTGTGAACTTTCAAAGATGCGTTTGCACAGTATTTTTTTTTTTTATTGTTCAATCTAGCGAGCTGAATGAAAAAAAAAAACTGACCGATCGCTGTGCCATCACAAGCAATGTTGGTGCATCGATCTCCCCAGCTGTGCTATTGTGACTAACCCCCCACCCGCCGCCAGAACACACTGATCAATGCTCGCAGCCTTTGTCTGTAAGCACTGATCTTTGTTGGACTGACGAACAAGCTCCCGGAACAGAACAAGTAAGTAGGGGGTCTTACTTTACAGGAGGTTGGTCTCGCTTGTTTCCCTCCGGGAATAATCCACCAGATTGTTTAGCACAGACTCTCCTCAATTCCAGCTCCATACACAGTCAGACTTGTTTGTTCCCCTCAGGCATTAATCCACCAGATTGTTTAGAACAGACTCTCCCCACTCCAGCTCACTACAAGGTCATACTAGTTTGTTGGAGGATTGTGGTGTTACACCTATGCTAATATGCTGTTATCCCATCTGTTTCTGGTAAGCAGACTTGCAAAGGCATGGTGGTGTGGTGTGAACTTTTCATCCTGTATACACACACAAGTTTGGTGTGGGAATCCTTCCTTCTCCAACTGATTTATATATGAAATTTATATGAACTGTTATTAATAGACTGATAAGCGCTGCAATTTTATTTTATATTCATTCATTGTTGATCAAGCAATTTTTGTCAGCAGCTGATGTTTTATACCTCAAGTGCGGATATTGCACATACATTTTCTCTATACTAGTTTGTTCCCCTCGTGGGTTAACCACCAGTGTTTTGTATCAGATCACAGTGCTTTTTGCTTTAAAATTTATTTAAAACACTCGCATAAACATGCTTTAAAAATTGTTCCTCTACAGTATCCATTCCTCAGCTTAACATCCATGTAGTATCCAATGTAGTTTGGTAATGGCAGCAGAACCTGTAATCACATCCCTCCTACTGGGAAACCCTTCCTTGTGTAATGTCACGGCCCTCAGCTCCGCCTTATACATTACACACCGGATTTCATCAATGCTCAGGTTCATTGTTTTCGGCTGCCTTCGATACTGTCGACCACCCCCTCCTCCTCAAAAAACGTTACCTCCGTCTCCGTGACTGTACTCTTCAGTGGCTCTCGTCCTACCTATCCCATCGCACCTTTAGTGTCATGTACATTTCTACCTCCTCTTCTCCTCTTACATAGTTACATAGTCAGTGAGGCTGGAAAAAGACACAAGTCCATCAAGTCCAACCCATGTGTGTGTTTTTTATGTCAGTTTTATTTACATTGTATATCCCCCAATGTTGTGGTCCCTTAGGTGTGCATCTAATAATTTTTTGAAATTATCTATACTACCAGCAGAAACCACTGTTTTTGGAAGAGAATTCCACATTCTCACTGCTCTTACCGTAAAGAAACCCCTACGCATCTTAAGGTTAAACCGCCTTTCTTTCATTCTCAGCGAATGGCCACGTGTCTTCGTGTTTTCCCTTGCGCTGAATAGTTTTGCCCCTATAGCGGGGTCACCAGTGCAGTATTTGTACATTGAAATCATATCCCCTCTCAAGCGTCTTTTCTCCATAGAGAATAAGTTCAGTGCTTGTAATCTTTCCTCATAACTTAGGTCCTCTAATCCCTTAACTAGCTTTGTTGCCCTGCTCTGAACCCTTTCCAATACCGGGACGTCCTTCCTAAGGACTGGTGCCCAGAACTGGACGGCATACTCCAGGTGCGGCCTCACCAGAGACTTGTATAGTGGGAGAATTATTGATTTATCCCTGAAGTTAATCCCTTTCTTGATGCATGCCAACACTTTGTTAGTGTTGCTTGCAGCAGCTTGGCATTGCATGCCACTGCTGAGCCTGTTCTCCATCAGGACCCCTAGGTCTTTTTCCATCCTTGATTTCCCCAGGGGCTCTCCCCCTAGTGAGTAGTTTGCGTTCATGTTCTTGGTACCCAAATGCATTACCTTACATTTTTCTACGTTAAATTTCATTTGCCACTTGTTTGCCCACCCCATTAATTTATTCAGATCTTCTTGCAATGTTTCCACATCCTGTGGAGAATTTATTGCCCTGCTTAGCCTGGTATCATCCGCAAATATTGAGATTGAGCTGGTCACTCCGTTCTCCAAATCATTTATGAATAAATTGAATAGGATTGGTCCCAGGACAGAGCCCTGGGGAACCCCACTTTCTACACCAGACCATTCTGTGTACTCCACATTTATCACCACCCTCTGGACTCGCCCCTGCAGCCAGTTTTCAATCCAGGTACTCTCCCTTTGATCCATGTTGAGGGATCTTATTTTGTACAGTAAACGTTTATGGGGAACTGTATCAAATGCCTTTGCAAAATCCAGATACACCACGTCTACAGACCTTCCCTTATCTAGATGGCCGCTCACCTCCTCATAGAAGGTTAATAGATTGGTTTGGCAAGAACGATTTTTCATGAAACCATGTTGATTACTGCTAATGATACCGTTCTCATTACAATAGTCTTGTATTTAATCCCTTATTATTCCCTCCAAGAGCTTGCATATTATTGATGTTAAGCTCACTGGTCTGTAGTTCCCGGGGGAATGTCTTGGTCCTTTTTTATATATTGGCACCACATTGGCTTTCCTCCAGTCAGCTGGTATCATACCAGTCAGAAGACTGCTCCTAAAGATTAGGTACAAGGGTCTTGCAATAACTTGGCTAAGTTCCCTAAGGACCCTCGGGTGTAAGCCATCTGGGCCCGGTGACTTATTAGCATTCAGATTTTCCAGCCTATTCCTGATTTCATCCTCAGTCAGCCATGAGGGTGTTTCCTGTGACTTATCTTGAGGACCAGCATTGTGGTTCTGCATATTTGAGCCCCCCATTTCCTTTGTGAATACTGAGGAGAAAAATGAGTTTAACACCTTTGCCATTTCTCCATCATTTAATTTCTCTGTTGGGGGCCCCCCAAGGTTCTGTTCTTGGACCTCTCATTTTCAATATACACCTCTTCCCTGGGCCAGCTGATAGCCTCCCACGGCTTTCAATATCATTTCTACTCTGACGATACCCAAATCTACCTCTCCGTCCCCAACTCACTCCATCAATCTCCTTACGCATCACTAACTTATTAACAGACACATCTGCCTGGATGTCACACCACTTCCTCAAACTCAACTTGTCCAAAACCAAACTCATAATATTTCCTCCCCCACGTGCTGTTTCCCCGACTTCTCTGTCAAGAGCAGTGGCACAACCATCCACCCATCCCCACATGTTGGGGTGCTTGGTGTTATCCTGGATTCTAAAATCTCCTTTTGGCCCCACATCCAATCACTTTCTAAGGTTTGCCGCCTCAACCTCCGCAACATCTGTAAAATACATCCCTTCCTAACCAATGAAAACACAAAGCTCCCTGGTCATCTTTCGCCTTGACTATTGCAACTCCCTCCTCACTGGCCTACCTTTAAATAGACTATCCCCCCTCCAGTCCATCATGAATGCCGCTGCCAGACTCCTCCACCTTACAAACCGTTCAGCGTCTGCCACCCCTCTCTGCCAATCCCTCCATTGGCTGCCACTCGCCCAACGAATTAAATTCAAAATGCTAACAAAGAGCCACAAAGCCACCCACAACTCTGCTCCCAGCTACATCACCAGCCTAGTCTCAAAATACCAACCTAACTGTCCTCTTCGCTCCTCCTAAGACCTCCTGCTCCCTCATCACCTCCTCTCATACTCGCCTCCAAGACTTCTCCCAAGCCTCTCCCATCCTCTGGAACTCCCTACCCCAATCTGTCAGACTGTCCCCAAATCTATCCACCTTCAGACGATCCCTGAAAACCTTTCTCTTCATCCTGCCACCGCCTAACAACTTTTCTCAATCAGCTCATCCCTCACAGTTATTGCCCTTTTGTATCATTTAACCCTCCCTCCTAGATTGTAAGCTCTAACGAGCAGGGACCTCTGATTCCTACTGTATTGAATTGTATTGTAATTGTAGTGTCTGCCCTAACATTGTAAAGCACTGCGCAAACTGTCGGCGCTATATAAATCCTGTATAATAATATAATAATTGTTATCTTTATTCAGTGCCCAATATCAAAGTTTTTCATTATTGCTAGTATTGTAATATACTCGTTTATACTCTCGTAAATATGCTTATAGACGAGTAAACACGAATATGAGATTAAATTACTGCACTCAAATGAAATATTTTCCATTTTTGTTTTACTTCTCTGTGCTCAACGCTGTATTCTTGATCTTTACTCAGCTGTGTGCAATGTCCCATAGAAAACAATGCATCTAATTTCAGATCAGTAAACAACTCAGCCTTTTTTACTTCGGTGTGCAAGAGGCCTTCGTTTACAAGTCAGACCTGTTTCTTTTTAAGTAACAAGAGAATGAATATTTGAACTCTTTTTAGGAACTACAGAATATGTAACTTGTTTAATATTTTCTCCTTTATGATTCAGGCAGTGAGATTGGTAACAGAGCTCAGTTTGGAATATCACGTATATGATCCCCAGCTCTGGAGCGGTCTATTACAAAAGTTGCTTGGATTTAACATGGTAAGCAAAGCTTCTAAATAACAAAATAGAAGTTCAGAAATAATATTGTGTTTTCTTGAAACTAAACTGTACTGGAAAGGCTTCCTAACTCTTCTTTAAATAGTATATTGTGTGTAAAATAAAAAAAAATATATTTTAATTTCATCAACTTCACTGATGTCCAAGTAGCCAACTAATTTGAGAAGCAGTAAGGGTTGCGGGGTTAACCTGCCGATACTCACTGGGAAAAGAACACTTATAATTTCCATCAAGCCATGAATATACAGTGAGGGAAAAAAGTATTTGATCCCCTGCTGATTTTGTATGTTTGCCCACTGACAAAGAAATGATCAGTCTATCTAAACTGCAATCTGCAGCTGTTATGTGTACCCTGACCTGACCTTATGGTTTGTTCTGTTCCATGCAAAGGTCTTGGATATTCTGTTGGATGCACATTGTTGATGCAATAACCTGGATATGCCTCTCAATGTTTAAATAAAATAATTGAAAAAAAAAATGATCAGTCTATGATTTTAATGGTAGGTTTATTTTAACAGTGAGAGACAGAATAATAACAAAAATTATCCAAAAAACGCATTTCAAAAAGGTTATAAATTGATTTGTATTTTAATGAGTGAAATAAGTATTTGATCCCCCTATCAATCAGCAAGAATTCTGGCTCCCAGGTGTCTTCTATACAGGTAATGAGCTGAGATTAGGTGTGCTCTCTAAAAGGGAGTGCTCCTAATCTCAGCTTGTTACCTGTATAAAAGACACCTGTCCACAGAAGAAATTAATCTGATTCCAATCTCTCCACCTTGGCCAAGACCAAAAAGCTGTCCAAGGATGTCAGGGACTAGATTGTAGACCTACACAAGTCTGGAATGGGCTACAAGACCATCACCAAGCAGCTTGAAGAGAGGGTGACAACTGGGTCTGGGGCTCCATGCAGGATCTCACCTCATGGAGTTTCAATGATCATGAGAATGGTGAAGAATCAGCTCAGAACTACATAGGAGAATCTTGTCAATGATTTCAAGGCAGCTGGGACCATAGTCACCAAGAAAACAATTGGTAACACACTACACCGCGAGGGGCAGAAATCCTGCAGCGCCCGCAATGTTCCCCTGCTCAAGAAAGCACATGCACACACCCATCTGAAGTTTGCTAATGAACATCTGAATGATTCAGAGGAGAACTGGGTGACAGTGTTGTGGTCATTTGAGACCAAAATCGAGCTGTTTGGCATCAATTTAACTCGCCGTGTTTCAAGAAGGAGTAATGCTGCCTATTATCCCAAGAACACCATCCCCATGGTCAAACGCGGCTTGACCATGGCCGCGTGAGGAAGCAGAGAGACTGAGCTCTGTGCGGCTGGAGAACAACAACACCTCTCACACACCACCGACAGACCAGATTGCCTCATGTCCAGGAAGGGTAAGGGCTACAGATCCCTCAACGCACCCGGCCATCCCTACATCACCCACTATTTAGCGGTGAAAGCGGCCGAATCCAAGATGGCGCCCACCCGACCAGGCCTGCAAGCAGCGGAGGCTAGTCAGATCCCCGGCCCCTCATCACAACTCATGGCTGCGAGTGTGGAGCGACACTCGCTCTCTCCATTAACAACCCCAGGATTACCACAGCAGAGCCCAATGCATTCATTGGAGGAATCGCATAGCCCTGGGCAGTCTATCAGCTCTCCCAACAAAGGCAGACATTCAGCACATGCTGGGAGGAGCCTTGAGGGAGGACATTGAAGAGCTAAAACCCAATACACAGGCT
This sequence comes from Glandirana rugosa, assembly GCA_018402905.1. NCBI lineage: Eukaryota > Metazoa > Chordata > Amphibia > Anura > Ranidae > Glandirana > Glandirana rugosa. The sequence continues at coordinate 1,902,436 of BLSH010072080.1, read as the reverse complement.
GCAGATTTATGCTTGCAATCTCTAGAGGAACACAGCACTACATCTACAGCCCGTATAGAGACATCGAAGACTCAAGTCGCTGCTCAACAGCAATTCCTTGCAGCTATGCAATATCAAATGGAAGAGGCTGAAATAGAAACAGACGTAATAATATCAGATTAAAAGGCATCCCAGCTACTATGGGTACTGATCTCCGTGCGTCTGTTACAGCAATTTTCAACCAACTCCTAGGAGAGCCACCAACCTCTACCATAGAAATAGACCAGGTCCACAAAGTCCCAGCCACTAGAGTGGCCTCCCAGGAAGCATCCAGGGATGCACTGTGCCCTCTACATTTTTTCACTGTAACGGAAGCCATCATGCAAGCGGTGTGGCAGAAAAGTACGCTCAACTTTGATGGGGCCCAGGTCCAGCTTTTCCCGGACCTATGTTGCCACACTTTATACCGCAGAGGCTTGCTGAGACCACTATTGGAGCTTATTCGGTCCTCTGGAGCCACCTATACATGGAGATACCCATTATCGCTTCTGGTGAAAAAGGTTGATCGATCCTTCTCCTTCAACCTTTCTCAGCTACCACAACTATTCTTGTTTTTGAATTGCCAGGCTATCGAGGTGCCAGACTGGATGGCCTTACCAAGAACATGAGATACCCAGGGGGCACCACTACCGTGTCCACAACGAGCCCGCAGATTCAGATCAAGGCATCCTCGCCCACGACAAGACCCTTAACTCCCAGATGACCATGAAGCCTAGACTAAGGTGTTTTCTGCTCTACATATCCACACTGGAGATCTTTATTATGTAATGTATTCTGGGAGCAAGCATGACTCGCTATTGGTAGATACATTTTTTTTTCTCTCTCTTTTTAAGGCTGCAGACTCCTTTTCTTTTTCCCCCCAAAAAGTTTCCACACTGCCAACAACTGTATGCTGTGTTAGTTTAATGACTGTTTGCTGACTGTCTCGCTGCGCGATAGCCACCTTCTGAGATGCTTAATTTGTATTTCTACCAGCTCAACTGGGTGGGGGTTTTTCCTTTTTTTCTTTTTAGCTGCTCAAAAAGGGACTAAAAGCCATAAAAACTGGTGGAATACCTATATGCAACTAGAGGGGGGCGGGGAGGATGAGGGGATATATGTCTAGGCCCTGATGTAGACTTGACTACTCCCGGGGGATACTAGTCTGCCGCTTGGAGATATCACTACATTCAAGGTGCCAACTACATAACTCATCTTTGCGATTATCGCCGAGAATAGGCCTGATGACCTGGAGCCCTGGGAGGTGAGCAGTCTTCTGGGGTGCAGACCAGTAGACAGACCTCCATGGAGAGAGTTTGGGTTTTTTTTTTTTTTTTTTTTTTTTTTTTTTTTTTTTTATATTACGGCTGAGACGCTACATGCACCATTTGTTCTCTTGAGATGACATCTCCAGGGGTTGGGTTGTAAGCAACCAGAAATGCTACTTTTTTATCTGTTCTGTATTTCTTTATGGTCTGCAATGCCCCAGAGAGGGCAATTTACGTTTTACAATTTAAAATTAGATGAGGATGGGAGCTGCGGTGTTGCACTAGATCTCCCCTCGGATATCTGGGGGCAGGTCTACAGCGACGCCGGATGGTGTGATAACCGAAATCTCCGTGTGAAATGGTGGGCTAGACTATGGGGTGTTGTGATAGGTCTGTTACTGTTGACCTTGCTATAGCTGTAAATTTTTTTTTAATTTTTGCCAGTTTGACTACATTTGCTTGCCAAATAGAAAGCGTTGGGTGGTTTACTTCAAATGTTTGTGATTTATGTCTCTCCTCCATATGCCGACACAACTCAGTGTACTGCCTTGGTTATCCATCTTCCCCACTGTACCTGCTTCGCCTCAATTAGAGGATAGTTAGAAGCAAGGCAATTTCTTGTTTTTTCCTTTTCTCGCTGACCTGCCGCAACTCTTTCTGTATTTGTCTTTTTTTTTTAAGTCTGGTTTTGTCCCCTTTTCCCTTTCTACTTTCCTATCCTGTACTAACAGGCCAGTCGAGAGGCCGTTCCGATGTTATCTTAATTATGTCTCGCGTGGCTATATCCTCTTAGAATGTGTAACAGTCCAGAAAAATGCACTAAACTGTTAGCAGAACTCTGGAGGCTGAAATCCCAGGTAGTATTTCTCCAGAAAAAGCACTTTAAGGCTCCTTTCACACTGGGGCCGCCCGAGCGTTAGTGGTAAAACATCACTAATTTGCAGCGCTTTACCGCTCGTTATAGCGGATCTATGGCGCCATTATTAACCCCTGTTTAACCCCACAAGGGGTTAAACGGGTTAAAAGTACCGGTTTGCGGCGCTCCCGAAGCAGTGTTCAGCGCTTCAGGTGAGCTGCCCCCACTGTTTTCAGTGGGCAGGGGCGGTATAGGAGCGGTGAATACTTTTTTTACCGTCCCACAAGCGCATCGCCCCAGTGTGAAAGCACTCAGGCTCACGATTTTTAGTGCAAAAGTGCCTGAAAAACGCCTTGGTGTGAAAGGGGTCTAAGAGAGGTAAGATTCCCAGGCTGGGCAATCGCAGGTTCCCCACAGTCTACCACAGTGCCTCTCCAGACTCAAAATCTAAGGGATTCTCGATCCTTCTGGCGAGTCAGCTCCCCTGGAAGACAACTCCGATTCTCAGTGATGAAGAAGGCTGTTTTCTTATAGTTAAGGGACTTATCTGGGAGCAAAACGTGACGCTAGCTTGCCTATACTTACTAAACGAGAATCAGATCTCGGCAATGATTCCCTGTCTTGCATTACTAGAACAACACAAAGAGGGTATTTTTTTAGTGAGGGGTGACTTAAATCTGATACTAGACTGGATACTCGATGCATCGTGAGGAGCCTCCTGTTTATCACGTTCTAAATTACATAAGCTTAAAGCCCTGTTACATGAGCATCAATTGATTGATCTTAGAAAAAGTGCAGCGCTCAAAAAATTGACAAATGAAATTGTACGTGGGGTACTAAAGAAGTGCCACAATAAATGTATACAGTCCAAAGTTCTCCAGTGTATATAAGATGTGTTCCAAACAAAGTGTCCAAACTCTGCATATAATGTTTCCAAACAAGAAGTGCACACGGAATAGTCAAGGTGGCAACTCACCAGATCCAGGTGCTGCCTCACTTAAGAGGACAGCAAAAGGTGCATGAGATGTAATGAATATAACCGGACCTTCTGATAGCCTTCTCCTCCCACCGTATCTCTGTGGTATTTGAAAAAATATGAATAAAATAATAGTATGTTCATACTCTACACCAGGCAGGATAGTGAAAGAGCCATCACCCCTATAGGTGTGCATCAGTGTGCAGAAGAACTCCACAAAACGACGTATCCAGCCACCATGTGTGCTAGCAACTCACCAGATGTCTGCAAGTGTAGGACACATCACATCAACTGTGTCACACCAGTGCTAAAAACACCACGATGATTAAAATCTCATTGGAGGTGTACCAACAAAATCAGAGAAATCTCTAAGCAAGAAATGTTATGGCTTTATGAGTTAGTCTTATTTTCCATATGGCCACAATGTAGATTGGGACATCAATTGCTTCATAGACACTGGGTGATGTTCCAATCACAATGTGTACATATTATTTTTCCTCTCTCTTTCTCAGTACCAGATTCTGTTTTTATATTTTAACCACTTGCCGTCTGCCCACCGTCAAATGATGGCGGAGTGGTACGGCACTCTTTCTGGGACGATGTCATATGACTTTGTCCCTTTAAGCCGAGATTGCGCGCGATCGGGCATGCGCATCCTGGCTCTGTCAGTGGCGGCGTGTCCCCGGTCATGGCTGTTTTACCACAGTTTCCAATGTGAGGAGAGAAGAGCTAGGATCAGTGAGTTACTGATCTGTAATACACAAACACACCCTGTCACTTCACTCCTGTCCCCGTCCCCCCCAATGCAGCTGTTACCCAACAGCTACCCCATCTGCCCCAATAAAGTGTACCTGTCATCATACTGCCTGTCACCCGTCAGTGACCGTGGCGTCTCACCCGTCAGTGACCGTGGCGTCTCATCCGTCAGTGACCGTGGCGTGTCACCCGTCAGTGACCGTGGCGTGTCACCCATCAGTGACCGTGGCGTGTCACCCATCAGTGACCGTGGCGTGTCACCCATCAGTGACCGTGGGGTGTCACCCATCAGTGACCATGGGGTGTCACCCATCAGTGACTGCGGCGTGTCACCCATCACTGACCGTGGTGTGTCACCCGTCACACATCAGTGACCATGGCCTGTCACACGTCACTGACCTTGGCCTGTCACCCATCAGTAACCACCGCCAGTCATCCGTGGCCTGTCACCCATCAGTGACCGTAATCAGTCACCCATCAGTGACCACCACCAGTCACCCATCGGTGACCACTGCCATCACCCGTCACCCGTCAGTGACCACTGCCAGACACCCGGCACCCGTCAGTAACCACTGCCAGACACCCGTCACCCATCAGTGACCACCGCCCGTCACATATCAGTGACCATTGCCAATTACCTGTCAGAGACCGTCATCACCTGTAAAAGTCTCACACATGTGGTATTCTGTGGTATACCCAGGGGGAGTAGTAGAATGTATTTTGGGGTGTCATTTTTGCTAGGTACATGTTATGTGTTGGAAATATATAAATGGACATCTTTGTGTAAAAAAAATGGGTTTTAATTTTTTTCCCACATTTCCAAAAACTACTGGGGAAAAAAATGACATGTACAAAAGACTCATTATGCCTCATAGATTATATGTTGAGGTGTTTGCTTTCCAAAATGGGGTCATTTTGTGGGCAATTCCATTGTCCTGGTGCTCCAGGACCTTCAAAAGTGTAATAGGTGGTTGAGAAATGAGATGTGCAATTTATGCTCGTAGAATGCCTGAAGGTGCTAGTTCAATGTTAGGCCTCTGTATGTGGCCAGGCAGTGTAAAAGTCTTACACATGTGGTATCGCCATACTCAGGGGGAGTAGTAGAATGTATTTTGGGGTGTCATTTTTGCTACATACATGCTATGTGTTGGAAATATATAAATGGACAACTTTGTGTAAAAAAAAAAAAAAAAAAAAATATGCGTTTTCATTTTTTTTCCCACATTTTCCAAAAACTACTGGAAAAAAATGAATTGTTCAAAAGACTCATTATGCCTCATAGATTATACGTTGGGGTGTTTGCTTTCCAAAATGGGGTCATTTTGTGGGCAATTCCATTGTCCTGGTGCTCCAGGGCCTTCAAAAATGTGATAGGTTGTCATGACATTAGATGTGTAATTTATGTCCCTAGAACGCCTGACGGCGCTCCCTGCATGTTGCGCCTCTGTATGTGGCCAGGCTGTGAAAAAGTCTCAGACATGTGATATCGCCATACTCAGGAGTAGCAGAATGTGTTTTGGGGTGTAATTTGTGGTATGCATATGCTGGGTGTGAGAAATAACCTGTTCATATATGACAATTTTGTGGGGGGAAAAAAATCTTCACATTGCAAAGAATTGTGGGAAAAAATTACAACTTCAAAATATTCACCATGCCTCTTACTAAATACCTTGGACTGTCTACTTTCCAAAAAGGGGTCATTTGGGGGGCATTTGTACTTTCCTGGCTTGTTAGTGTCTCAAGAAATGAGATAGGCCATCAGTACATCAGGTGTGATCAATTTTCAATGATTGGCACCATAGCTTGTAGACTCTATAGCTTACACAAGGACCAAATAATATAAACTTATTTGGGTTATTTTTACCACAGATATGTAGCAGTATACATTTTGGCCAATATTTATGAAGAAAAATTACTAATTTGGAATATTTCATGACAGAAACAAAGAAAATGCATTTTTTCACAAAATTTTCAAAACTTTTTTTATTTATAGCACAAAAAATAAATAACCCACTAGTTATTAAATACCACCAAAAGTAAGCTCTATTTGTGTGAAAAAAGGACGCAAATTTCATATGGGTACAGTGTTGCATGACTGCCTAATTGTCATTCAAAGTGTGATAGCGCTGAAAGCTGAAAAAATGGCCTGGACAGGAAGGGGGTTTTCGTGCCCAGTACTGATGTGGTTTAACTGCTTCCCGACCGCGCGCCGTCTTTTCACGGCGGCAGTCGGGGAGCTGGGCGCGAATCGCCGTAAATAAACGGTGATTCGCATTTTGGCCACCAGGGGGCGCGCGCCGCCGGCGGCGCACCCGCCGCACTCCCGAGGAGTGTGCCCGCGGCTCGGGCGGACCCGATGTCCGCCGGCGAGCCGCGATGAGCGGCTACAGGGAAAAGAAGGGGAACCGCCGATGTAAACACGGCGGTTCCCCGCCCTGTCAGTGGGGCATGAGTGATCTACTGATCCCTGTCACTGGGATCAGTTAGATCTCTCATGCCCATGTTAGCCCAACCCCCCCACAGTAAGAACACACCCAGGGAACACTATTAACCCCTAGATCGCCCCCTGCAGGTTAACCCCTTCACTGCCAATGACATTTACACAGTAATCAGTGGACATTTAAAAACCTTGTATTTACATCCGGTATAGCAAAACACTGGCTCCAGGTGATGTACTTTAGTAATTGGCAGAAGATATATATGCAGAGGAGTGTATATGCACTGTAATAACCCTTTTGAGAATGGGCTTGAGCCCGAAACGCGTCAGTGTATGTTTTTTTTTTTTTTTTATGACTTTTGTACTTCATAAGGTCCGTTTTTCTGGTAACACGTCACCTTTTTGCTTTTATATGTATACTATGCACTTTATGGATTTTTAATTTTGATTAAAAGTACGGTATCATGCTATGAGCGTCTTTTCTTTATTTATGGGAAAATGATGTTGGTATATGTGTGATTCACAAATCCCCATATACCGATCGGGAATATCTAAGTGGGATTCATCCATTTGCTGGGAGGATCGCTTTTCTTCAGGGACCCAGTTGATGTGATATGTGCAATACTTACAATTATCTGGTGAGTTGCTAGGACAGTCGGTGGTTGGATAAGTCATCATGGTGTTCTTTTAGCACTGGTGTGACCCAGTTGATGTGATGTGTCCTTCACTTGCAGACATCTGGTGAGTTGCTAGCACACATGGTGGCTGGCTACGTCATTTTGTGGTGTTCTTCTTTAACTACTTCCCGACCGCGTGCCGTGTTTTCACGGCGGCAGACGGGATGCTGAGCGCGAATCGCCGTAAAAAGACGGCGATCTGCGAACAGCCACTAGGGAGCGCGCGCATGCCCGCCGCACTCCTGAGGAGTGTGCCCGCGGCTCGGGCGGACCTGATGTCCGCCAGCGAGCCGCGATAAGCGGCCACAGGGAAAGAACGGGGAACCGCCGATGTAAACACGGCGGTTCCCCGCTCTGTTAGTAGGGGCATGGGTGATCTACTGATCCCTGTCACTGGGATCAGTTAGATATCTCTTGCCCTTGGTAGCCCAACCCCCCCACAGTTAGAACACACCCGGGGAACACAGTTAACCCCTAGCTCTCCCCCTGCAGGTTAACCCCTTCACTGCCAATGACATTTATACAGTAATCAGTGGACATTTAAATTTCTGATCGCTGAATAAATGTCATTGGTCCCAAAAAAGTGTCAAAAATGTCCGACATGTCCGCTGAAATATCACATTACCGCTAAAAATCACAGATCGCCGCCATTACTAGTAAAAAATAAAAAAATATAAAAACCCCAGAAATGAATTCTCATCATCCGTAAACGCGGCCACTTTTGTGCAAACCAATCAATAAACGCAGATTGCGATTTTTTTCAAAAATATAAAAAAATAAAAAATGATCATTACCGCCGCTAGACACTAAAAATCGCCATTACACTATAAAGTCGCCTGTACAGCCTGTAAAAACTGTGAAA
>BLSH010072080.1:1850358-1885991 GCA_018402905.1 Glandirana rugosa | reverse complement strand
CCCCCCCCCCCCCCCCCACGCTATCATCATTTCGCTCAAATTACTCCTTTCAATGGCAATCCAAATGTATCTCCTATTTAGGTGCCTTCCTTCGTTCACTCTCTATTAAATTCATATGGCATCAAGGCCTGTCCCAAGTCAAATATAAACTGTTAACAATCCCAAAGCTCCAGGGTGGGTACAGGACTCTTGGATTTCGAAATCTACCATAAGGCCACCATCATGGCCCGCATACTGGAATGGTTCCCCTGCCCCATTCCTAAAGCTTCTGTGATGGTTGAGCAAGACCTAGCACCTCTGGATCTCAGAGCCTTGTTATGGGGCTACAGGAGAGCTTTACCCCACCTGAATTGTTCCCCACCCTTAACCTTAGCTGCCTTAAATGTATGGTACAGAGGAGGGCTTTGCTCTATCCTGTCCTCAGACCCGTCACCCCTAACACCTTTATTTGACAATCCAGCCTTCCCTCAGGGTGTGGGACTCCACACAGCGTTCTTCCTGGCCTCAGGCCCATGATTTTATAAATCCTTTAACGGGTACCCCAGTGGCCCCGGCTGGCCCCTGAAACTGGCTGATGTCCATACATATGGTTTCTTTTACAAAACAACTTTTCCATTCTTCTCAAATACACCGCTCCCTCACAGAATTTGAGCACTCTACAAGAAACACCCAGACATCTACTCTCCTCACTATACAACCTGCTCCAGGCTCTCACACACACAGGACTACCATTTTACACTAGGTTATGGTCGATAGACTTGGGAATTGAAGTATCAGGAAGAGTGGCAAACCGCTTTTCATTTCACCCATAAATTCTCTATATCCTGCCACTCACAAGAAAAAAAAATTCAAAATCCCCTCTCGGTGGTACAGGAACCCCTTGTCCCTCCATAGAATTTTCCCGGATACCCCAGCTGATTGCTGGCGTTGCAGCGAGCCTCTCGGAACATATCAAAATGTCTGGTGGGAGTGTGAGAGAATATGTCCCTTCTGAAATCAAGTATTTCAGGTATATAACTATTTATACAATGACTCTTTAACTCCCTCACCTAGGATTGCTCTGCTCTCTATCCTTCCTGGCTCCTTAGTATCTCAGAAGAGATGCCTCCTCCGTTTCCTTTTGTCAGCTGCCAGACAAATCATCCCGTTGTACTGTAAATCTACTACTACTCCTCCCTTAGCCCAATGGGTATCCACTATGAACGCTATTATGAGAATAGAGGAGAGGTTGGCGATGGACAATGATACATTAGACAAATATAAGGTTTTATGGTAGATCTGGCTCCGCTTCTCCGCCTCTGATACACTCACCAACCTCCTAGGCCCACAACAAACCCTGGTATTGGACAGATAGAAAGTCCCATATTGGTCAGATGAGCAATCCTGAAAGACCGAGACCTTCCAACAGACCATTCCCCCTTCCTTTCTCTACCCTCTCCTATCTTCAGCTTATCTATACCTTCATTTCTCACTCTGCTTCTATCCCCTCTTATCTCACTGTCTTTCAGTCGTCTTCCACTTTGAAAATAATATGCAACAATGTTTCTACATTTTAAAGTGTTTTTTTCTGATATAGTTACGTTTTTCTTTTTTGTCTTTGTTACTTATAATAATGCGTTGCCAATAGTCACGAGTTTTACTATAGGCGATAGCCACTGAGTAGACTCACGGCTATGTTATCACTTACCGCTTTATGTTTCTAATGTGATTATTACTCTCATTAAAAAATATTTTCAACTCTAAATAAAGAAATAAACATGGAGGTGGAAACATTATGCTTTGGGGGTGTTTTTTGTGCTATAAGGGGACAGAACAACTTCACCGCATCAAAGGGACGATGATCGGAGCCATGTATCATCAAATCTTGTGTGAGAACCTCCTTCCCTCAGCCAGGGCATTGAAAATGGTTAGTGAATGGGTATTCCAGCATGACAATTACCCAAAACACACAGCCAAGGCAACATAGGAGTGGCTCAAGAAGAAGCACATGAAGGTCGTGGTGTGGCCTAGCCAGTCTCCAGACTTTAATCCCATAGAAAATATGTGGAGGGAGCTGAAGGTTCGAATTACAAAGCCTCAGCCTCGAAACCTTAATGACTTGGAGAGAATCTGCAAAGAGGAGTGGGACAAAATCCCTCCTGAGATGTGTGCAAACCTGGTGGCCAACTACTGGAAAACGTCTGACCTCTGTGATTGCCTGCATGGATTTTACCACCAAATACTGAGTCATGTTTTGCAAAGGGGTCAAATACTCATTAAAATGCAAATCAATTTATAACTTTTTTGAAATGCGTTTTTCTGGATTTGTTGTTTTTCTGTGTCTCACTGATCAAATAAATCTACCATTAAAATAATAGACTGATCAATACTTTTTTTCCTCACCGTAGGGGAGCCAAAGCTCCTGGCTTATTGCTTCTGTTTTATACAGCTAGCTGTCTCACCTTGCACAGAGCTAGCAGTCAGGTAAAACCTACTATAGTCCTCAGAGAAGTTGACTCTTAGTGAATACCTTTCTGCCTTTCTCCAACCATCTAATTTCATAGGCGATTAATGCAAATTACACACTCCAGTCTTGCTCCACTGCACCTCAGCCGCAGATCACCGCTTTTTGTGAGTCACTGCCAAACCTAAACTTTGCAGTGCCAGATGCTGTAAACTGCCAGGCTTGTGGATGGCTTTGTGGGCAGTTGTAGAGGAGAACACCACTCCCCTGTCACTGCCCACAAACCCACCCCTCACTGGTCAGGTAGCATATAGAGCATTGGTCATTCATTACTCTTCCCTGCATCCTGTAATAAATGGAATTTTTGAAGAGGCTGGGCATTCAACTATTTGGTATCATTTCTAAACCTTTTTGTGGCAAACAGGTAAGAGTTCTTTATATTGAACGTTTAGGTAACCCCGGAGTTTAGGTTTAACAAAGAAGTACTTTTATATTTTAAAATCTATAAATATTTCTTGGACTGCTCATTTTTTACAATTCTGCCTTTGTGTTTATTTTTAGATGACTTACCTGAGAAAGGTGTTAATAGCCATCACCGGTATTCACTGCCTCTGGGAGGTATGTATATGACTCATGAGTAATATGAAAAAAAATTATAGAATATATATTTTTAGAACAAACTTGTAAAAGCAATCCTGGGTACTGGGTTTTTCACTTGGTGGATTTTGCAGCTAATAATATAGCAACTACATTGTGTTGATTATGTAGGGCCCTGACAGTAGAGTAATAGGATTATGCGCAATTTAAAGCAGAGTTCCACCTAAAAGTTGAACTTCCGCTTTAAGTACTCCTTGCCCCCTGACATGCCATAATTGGCATGTCATTTTTTTTTTGGTTTACCTAATTTTAAAAGGTACCCAGCTCCCACTTCCTGCGGTCTGGCCGCCTAGGTAGCGACTCCTCTCCCCCTAGACGACCCCTCCCTCCCTGCAATCTTCTGGGACACTTCACAGGTACCAGAAGATTGCCTGGCCACTGACAGAGTGCAGCACGACATGCACAGTGCGCGCCTGGCTGTAAAGTCGCAAGCTGTCAGCTGGGTGCCCACACTCACAATGCCGGTGCCACGGAGAGCCGGGGGAGAGGAGCGAGGCATCGGACGGCCGCATCGCTGGATGGTGGGACAGGTAAGTGTCTGTTTATTAAAAGACAGCAGCTACACTTTTTGTAGCTGTTGACTTTTAATAAACGTAACAACCAGTGGAACTCCGCTGTAATGGGAACTAAAGGTAAAACTTTTTTCTTTTTATTTTGGATAGATTAAGGGAGGGGTTATAGCACCTGTCAATTTTGTTTGCTGTCGGAGTCCCATTGTGTAGATTTCCTTTCACTGTAGCCAAAACAGGAAGTGACAGGAAATCCCTCCAAAATTAGGGAATCCCTGGTGGTCACCAAAACTAGTATGCCCGTTGGAAGATTTCCCCTCTATTCCTGTTCTGAGGACAACCCAGAATTGGGGATTTTCATTTACTTTCACTTTGGAGATAACAGTAAACAGATCAAATATAGAGAGTGAATGTCTCAAACGGGAACACCGACAGCAATAAAACCCGACAAGTATTCTAATTCCTCTCCACTCTATGCAAAAAAAAAAAAAAAGTTATCCATTTCCGTTAAACTTTAACTGCTTACATACAGTGACCAGACTGGACAAGCGTAGTGGCCACACCAGTCCCAGTCAACCGAACACAGCGGTCACAGGTCATGCCACCACTGCACACCCCTGGGGGCACTCTTCTGGGAAGGATGTATGGATACATCCTCCAAGAAGCATGCCTCCAGGGGTGTGAATTGGCACAATCTGTGACCACTGTGCTCGGTTCATGGCAATCATAGTAGTAAAAACTGACATGAATGGATGCCCAACACACATGGAGAAACAATTGCTTATACAGTGATCATCTTTGTGATAAGCAATCATAGTGTATTATAAAAAATCACGCTCAACCCCCCAGAGTAGTATAGTGTCACTATGGTAATATTGCACTGCTTTGGTAGCAGTATCTAAAAAAAAAAAAAAAAAAAAAAAAAGATAAAAAATGTTATATACTGTCACCAGAACAAGTGCAGCATCACTATGGTGATATCGTACTGCTGTGGCGGTGATCAGGTACAATGGCTGACTGCTCTGATATCACTGTCTGTCAGTGCTGCCAGCCATTATGTCTGATCACCGCTACAGCATTATAATATCACCAGACCAGTGCTACCAGTTAGTGTCCCTAATTCACGCCGCACCATTCGGTGTTCCTGATCACCGCCACTCCGTTCATATTGTCCTTAATTACTGCCACACCAGTTGCAGTGTCCCTGATCATAGCCACATCAGTCATATTGTCCCTCATCAATGCCACATCCGTCCCAGTGGCACCAGACCAGTGTATGCCAGCAACAGTGTTCCTTATTCACACCATAATAGTCGCCGTGTCACCACACCAACCAGTGTAAGCCAACAACGGTGACCCTGATTGTGGCTGCACCAGTGCCTTGCTTTCCAAAATGGTATAATTTTGTGGGTGTTTCCAGTGTCCTGGTGCTCCAGGGACTCAAGAAATATGCTACTTGGAGGTCCAAAGGTATTCCCTGTATTTTTGGCCCCTCTGTGCATCTAATCTGTGAAAACGTGTGTGTGTGTGTGTGTGTGTGTGTGTGTGTGTGTGTGTGTGTGTGTGTGTGTGTGTGTGTGTGTGTGTGTGTGTGTGTGTGTGTGTGTGTGTAAGAACTTGTTAACCACTTCAGCCCCAGAAGGATTTCACACTTTAGGACCAGAGCCCTTTTTGCGATTCGGCACTGCGTCGTTTTAACTGAAAATTGCGTGGTCGTGTGACGTTGTACCCAAAAGAAATTTGCGTCCTTTTTTTCCCACAAATAGAGCTTTCTTTTGGTGGTATTTGATCACCGCTGCGTCATTTCTGATTGCCGCTATAAACAAAAGAAGAGCGACAATTTTGCAAAAAAAAAAAAAAAATTTCTTACTTTTTGCTAAAATACAAATCCAAAAAAAAATATAAAAAAAACATTTTTTTTCATCGGTTTTGGCCGATTTATATTCTTCCTCATATTTGTGATTTAAAAAATTGCAATCGGCGTTTATTGATTGGTTTGCGCAAAAGTGGTCGCGTTTACGGATGATGAGAATTAATTTCTGGGGTATTTATTTTTTTTTATTTTTTTACTAGTAATGGCGGCGGTACTGCGATATTAGGGCGAACATGTCGGAACATTTTGACACTTTTTTGGGACCATTGGCATTTATACAGCGATCAGTGCTATAAAAATGCACTGATTACTGTGTAAATGCCATTGGCAGTGAAGGGGTTAACCTGCAGGGGGCCCTCTAAGGGTTAACTGTGTTCCCTGGGCGTGTTCTTACTGTATGGGGGCTGCCCTAACAGGGGAAGGGAAGTGATCACAGCTTCCATGTAAAGGAAGGCTGTGCTCACAGCACTTCCCCCTCTCACAGAACGGAGGTCCGTATTTACTTACACGGACCTACGTTCTTTCACTCCGGGGGGGGGCATCGCGGGTAGCCAGCGGAAGTCGAATCCGCCACACCCGCTCCCTGGCCCTCCCCGGACACAGTGAGCGCGCGGGCGCGCCCACTGTGCGCGATCTGGCAGCCACTGTCATATGACGGCGTTTTGCCTTACAGAGCCACTCTGTCGCCGTCAAATGCCGATCAGCGTGTCGGCAAGCGGTTAAAATGATAACTTTGATGGGAAAAAATCTTTTTTTTTTTTTTTTTTTTTTTTTAATTTATTCATTTTCCCAAAAAAAGTGACGAAAAAAATCACAACTTCAATAAAATCACCATGCCTCTTACTAAATACCTTGGAGTGTCTACTTTCCAAAACAAAGGGTCATTTGGGGGGTATTTGTACTGTCCTGGCATTTCAGCACCTCAAGAAATTAAATAGGCAGTCATTACAAAAGTACAAATAAAAAGCGCAAACACTGAAAGTTCTGCTGTGACCCAAATTAGAATGTCCATAAAAAGTCCATAAAATGTGAATGAAATATGATATATTAGTCCATACACTAAGGGCTGCCACCACGTGGGAATAGAAGCCAGTTTCCAGCAAGGCTGAGGATAAAACAAAGTGTAGAGGCGCCTCTAAGTGCAGGAGTAAAAGCCGGTTTATTCAAATCATACAATTGGCAACTCACATGTTAAAAGAATTGGAAAGGTGCATCTGTAGATATCCCAAAGGTGAACATCGGTGGGGAGTCAAATCTCTTTGTTACTGTCTCCGCAAGCGCTCGCATCCCTGCTAGTCACCGCTGTGATGGAAAGCTGGCCGTATAGTGAGGGAGTCCAGAGCGAGGCTTGACACACAGGTGGATGGGCGGCGTGGAGAGATGTCACCATAAAATTATAATCCCGTATTCCATTTGTATTGCTTGAAAAAGGAGCGTGGCTGCCACAACACACGCAGCACGCATGCTCGGAAACGACTAAATTAATGAAGAAAGATTTGCAAATTATTTGTAACAGGAGCTGAGAAAAACGTGTTTTTTTGTTTTTTGCTTATATAGCGATTGGTGAAGTACTACCAAAATAAAGCTCTACCTGTCTTAAAAAATGTATAGAAATATAATTTGTGTACAGTGTTGCATGACTGAGTAATTGTCATTCACAATGTGACAACCACTGAGAAATAGCCTGGGCAGGAAGTGGGTGAAAGTGTCCGGTCTTGAGGTGGTTAGGTAGTCGCACAGTGACACAACACTGGCATGTAGAGAGCTGCTAAAAATGTCATGACTCTCCATTAAAGCTAAATGAGTTTGTTTCATCCTTCAAATAACTGGGGATGTGGAAATACATACAATTTATTAGAATTATTTATGTTTATCTGTTTACAAAATACAAAGTGAGAGAACAGAAGAAAAATCTAAATCAAATTGATATTTAGTTTGACTACCCTGTGGCTTCAAACCAGCATCAATTCTTACACTTGCACACATTGTACACTTGCACAAAGTCAGGGATTGTGTAGGATTAGAGTCTGGTGTATGATTCATCAATTATACCAAGTAGATCCTAATGATCGTCAATTTCATATGTAGGCTTAAAACAATGACTAAGCCCCTGTTGGTAGGGTGAACCATGTTAGAGGGCGTGGCTTGTGTGGGGGGGGGGCGGGGGAGTGAAAGACTTGGGCCATCTTACAACATAGACTGGACTGGGAGAGCAGTGATTTTTCTAAGCAGGCATATACATATGTTGCGCTCACCCTGAGAGGGCAGCTGATTTGTCTCAGGTTCTTTCCCTGGGTAGTGCAGCAGCATCCAGGCACACCACAACAGTCACTCTTCTGGCTCAATAAACAGTCTAGGGGTTCCCTTTTTAGGATTTATTGCAGGTTACCTTGGATAAGGCATAGGGAGCTGTGGGATACAAGCAAAAGCCCAGAAAATGAACAATACCAGGATGCCTTCAGTAATTTCCTAGGCCAGGCAAACACTAGATTTGATATGCTGAGGAATATACTCACATCATTGCCTCCCTCCAATATCAGACAGACAATTTCTCCATGAGTCTCCCAGACTGGATCCCCAGTGATATCCCTCGCTTGGCTTTAGAGATTTTTTAGCAGAACAGGCCCCCCAGCTCTGCCACAGCTGGGACTGCAAGTAGAAGTTTCAGCAGGGCTGCCCTGAACGGCAGCAGCCCTTCATGCTGAGAACTTCTCCTTCTGGACAAGAACAGGCTGCCTCAAACCCCAGACTATTTATGCACTGTGACTAAGCCCCGGTGGGTGGGGTGAAACATGTCAGATGGTGTGGCTTGTGGAGTAGTGTAAGGCTGAGGCCATCTTGCACATGTTAACACAGACTGGACTGAGAGCAGCGATTTTTCTGTTCCGATCATTTATTAAATGTTTTTACTTTCCAAATAAAAGACAGAAAAACAAAACACAATAGCAAAACAGCTCTTACATATCACTGCACACACAGTCAAGTGGATATACATAAAGATTGTAATAAAAGGGTTGGACCATTTAGGGAGTCTAGTCTAGTTACAAAAGAGGAGGAGAACAAAATATGTTTCCAAAGCTTGCCGCCTCAACCTCCACAACATCTCTAAACTATGTCTCTTTCTAACCAGAGAAAGCACATAGCTTCTGATTCACTCCCTGGTCATCTCTTGCCTCGACTATTGCGACTCTCTCCTTATTGGCTTACCTTTAGATTATCCCCCCTTCAGTCCATCATGAATGCTGCTGCCAGACTCATCACTTTACAAACTGCTCAGCTTCTGCTACCCCCCATCTGCCAATCCCTCCATTGGCTGCCACTTGCCCAACTTATCAAATTCAAAATACTAACAATGAGGGCTGGTGCAAGGATTTTGACACCCTAGGCAAAACCTAATTTTGCCGCTCCCCTTGGCTCCACCCCTGGCCTCACCAGCGCCCATTAATGCAGCCTCACCAGAGCCCATGAATGCAGCCTCGCCAGTGAGGGAGGGGGGGTCACTCGTTACACGCACATCAGTGTGATTGGCAGATCAGTCTTTATACACTATATCTGTATATACATTTACATGCAATAATTTAATCTCAGTGACAGTGTTTTACTCACTAGGTGAGTCTGGGGCTCTGCAGACTGCTGTTTTTGACAACGTGACCCTGCCAGTGCATGTGCGAGGTCAGAACAATTTTAAACTCTGCCTGCCTCGGTGCCTCCTCCAGGTAGACTCCACCTGTCACCAAGCCCGGAGCACCGCCAGTGACTCCACTGATGCTGCCATTGTTCAGGACAAGCCAGGAGGGAGAGCGGCCTCCACGATGGAGAACAGGATTAGGAATTGTGCAGCATGTGGGCAGAGAGGCAGAGCTGGCTGTAGGACAGTCACAGTTGGACAAAAATGTTCATTAAGAGACTGGTGGTGACGTGACCGCCTGCGGTGAGAGACAGGTGACTGATGATCAGAGGCGCGCAGCGGCGCAGGGGGTGTTTCCTCCATTCAATTGGGATGCAGACACAGTCCTCCGCCACCGCTGCGCCTCTGACATAGTGACACTATGTACGGAGGGACTCGGGAGTGAGGCAGTTGCCTGTTGAGAGCTATTTGCTGGCTGCAGAGAGAGGGAGAAGGATCACCAGTGGCCGGGCACCCTAGAAGGCTGCCTAGTTTGCCTAGTGGTAGCACCGGCCCTGCCAACAAGTTAGAGCCACCCACAACTCTGCCCCCAGCTACGTTACTAGCCTAGTCTCAAAATACCAACCTAATCATCCTTTTCGTTCCTTCCAAGACGTCCTGCTCTCCAGCTCCCTCATCACCTCCTCGCATATTCGTCTCCAGGACTTCTCCCGAGCCTCTCCCATCCTCTGGAATTCCCTACCCCAATCTGTCAGACTGTCTCCAAATCTGTCCACTTTTAGGCGATCCCTGGAAACTTTTCTCTTCAAGGAAGCCTATCCTGCCTCCACCTAACAACTGCACTTTGATTTTCTTCATCAGCTTATCCCCCACAGTTATTACCCTTTCATATCACTTGACCCTCCCTCCTAGATTGTAAGCTCTAACGAGCAGGACCCTCTGATTCCTCCTGTATTGTAATTGTACTGTCTGCCCTAATGTTGTAAAGCGCTGCGTAAACTGTTGGCACTATATAAATCCTGTATAATGACAGGAAGTATCTGAATAAGGACCTTCATGACAGGATCACAAGAGATTCTTTTATGCGACAGTGGTATAGTGGTTAGCACTCTAGCCTAGCAGCAAAAGGGTCACTGGTTTGAATCCCAACCATGGTACTACCTGCGCGGAGTTTGCATGTTCTCCCTGTGCCTGCGTGGGTTTCCTCCCCTAGTATATGTGTATGTATGATTGTGAGTTAGGGACCTAAGATTGTAAGCTCCTTGAGGGTAAGGACTGATGTGAATGTACAATGTATATGTAAAGCGCTGCGTAAATTGACGGTGCTATATAAGTACCTGAAAAAATAAATACATCTCCATAGTTTTGAAAGGTCCAAGCTCTGTAGAGAAACAACAGTTTGTTAGTGACCATGGTGATATACCTAGGTAGGAGATCAAAAGACGGGATCATATCATTTTTTTTATTTTTTTTTTTTTTTTTTTTACTTAATATAAGCAGGTCACAATATGTACAGTATATGCCTAATACGACTTTATTGCTAAAGCATTCTTATTTGGTGTGCTTCCGCTATATATTTGTCTGTCTACATTGCCACTAAAGCTTGTGTCTCCACTTGCAGCCAAAATCTGAGAACAGGCCTCCCTTAGCATGAAAGTGCATCCTCACTTTTCTGAGTGGGGGGGCATTAACCTTTGCAGACACTTGGAAAATTTGCATCTCAGGTGCTTAAATGCAGGCGTTTCACTCCCTGCCACATCCTTGTTTTCTCACCTCCAACCTTCTGGGTCACCACACTCATTAGCAGATCTCCATCAAGTCTTGTCAGCTCTTCTGGACCAAGGTGTCATTGCCCCAGTTCTTGTGGCAGACCTGTTTCAAGTAATTTACTCAAACTCTTTCACGATTCCTGACCCAAAAGGGGGCATCTGCTCCTTTTTGGATTGTACATTTATACATGTCTTGATTCAAGACCAGAAATGTTACATATATTCCACCTAGTCTGTCACCGCCCCCTTCATCATGGAGACTTTCTGACTCTGTGGGCATCAAGGATATGTACGTGTATGTCCTTAGCTTTCCAGCACATCATTGTTTCATATATTTTGCTGTGGGGCCCCTACAATACTAGTTCATTGCCCTGCCCTTTAGCTTCTCATCTGTGCCTTGGGTGTTCACTAAGGTGCTGGTTCCAGCATTAGCACTGTTGCCGGAAGGTCATTCAATCCACAGTCAGACAATGTCTCAGCATTGGCATACCTCAGCCACCAGGAAGAAAACAGAAGTCTTGCTGCAGCAAAAGAGGTATATCGGATCCTGTGCTGGACCAAATGTCACATAGACCCAAGAGAGTGGTCCCTACACCCTGTGATGTGATGGGACCTGTGTCATAGGTGGAAGGTGTTGGATGTTCAGGCTTAGAAATCTGGACAGGTTCTCCAGTTATAGAGATCCTCTAGAGCAGCCTTTCTCAACCTTTTCAACACCGAGAAACCCTTGAAATAATTCTCCGGCCTCAGGGAACCCCTGCTAAAAATTAAAAATCTACAACTCATGAAACATTAGTGTGATGTTCAATGGGAAGAATGCTCCTTACAATTGTGGTCATTGGGAAGCATTACCCCCTTACAGATGGCTAAAAAAAAAATGATGTCATTGGGAATTTATCTGAGAGGTAGAAATTGAACATTGCTCAAGGAACCCCCTAGCAACCTCTAGAGGAACCCTAGGGTTCCATGGAACCCTGGTTGAGAAACCCTGCTCTAGAGGAAGCAGTGGATGCTCTGTTGACTCATTGGGATATGTACATGCTGAATACATCACTTGGTGTGGGTCTCGGGGCTTCTGCCAAAGTATTTGGTTGTGCAAAAGAGTTTAAGGGCCCTTTCAGACCTATGTGCATTCCCACAACACCTACGTGTGAATGAACCTTTGGACTCCCCAGTACTTCCAGGCATTATGGAGTTCCTGCATATCAGCACTCTTGTTACTGTAAAAACATATTAGTCCGGGTTAGGTTAGCTTTAGTGTTACATAAAAAACTGAAGAACAAATGGTGAGAATCCATTTACTCAAAGTATAACATTTACTAAGCAGTACAGAAACCTTTCAACAATAACATTTGGACACTGGAATTAAGATTCAAAATACATTTTTAATCCCAAAGGGAAATAATTAAGACACAATTACATTCAATGAAGAAGACGCAAAATCACAATAACAAACAAAAAACAGACTCTATAACAATAAATTACCAATAACCGCAATTAATACCAACTGCAACTAACTTAAAACTATTTTGTAATAGACCACACCATCCTATAAAAATACTACATAGAATAAATAACACAGATTGAAAAATAACAGAAAACCATACTACCAAAATGCAGATATTACACCACTTTCCCTAACAAAAATCATTACAGATAATTAACCTAATACCAACACAATATAAAAACTAGATAAAACTCCAGATCATAAACTAGATTAAATGCTCACATGCAGCACTCACAGAAAATAATTCTATAATTTGATGGACACAGGCAAACATGATTTCCTGTGGTGCATCGTGGTTGTAACAATCTACCACTGAAGGTACTCCTCCAAAGACTCATAAAACATCTTCAGCATCGTCTGGCCGATACTAAAAGACCTCAGCCGCCTCTGAAAATAAAGGCAACTCTGGCCCCTCCTATAGGGCATTTCTGTGTTCATGCTCCAGTCCAGCTTATTATCTATGTGCACTCCCTTACGTGTAATTCTCTACTACACTCGCATCCACTCCTCGGATGGAGACGGCGGTGCGTTCCTCCTCCTAAAATCCACAGCCAGCTCCTTTGTCTTAGTCATATTTAGATACAGATGATTATCCTAACACCATGTAAGAAAGTTCTCCACCATTCAGTCACTTCTCCATCCCCTACTACCGCAGAGTCATCAGAAAACTTCTGAAGATGACAAGACTTTGGTAGTTGAAATCAGTGGTATAGACAGTAAAGAGAAAGGGGGAGAGAACTGTTCATGTGGAACCCCAATCTTGTTGACCACCCTATCTGACACACATTCTTGTAAATGTACCGTGGTCTTCCAGTCAGGTAGTCTACAATCCATGATGCAAGGGAGACATCAACTTGTATGGCTGCTAGCTTTTTGTCTGGGAGAGCCGGCCTCATGTTGGCAGCGAGAAGAGAGCAAGTAACCAGCTTGTGTGAAAAGGACATCTACAGAGATAATCAGAGCACTGATTATCATTGTCCAGATTATCAGTGCAGCCTCATCAAAAATCAAAATTTTATAACAAACTATGAAAAACTTATTTATTTTTTTTTAAATTGTTGGCCTTTTTTCATTTATTTAGCAAAAAGTATAAAAACCCAGTGGTAATTAAATACCACCAAAAGAAAGCTCTATTTGTGTGAAAAAAATTAACAATTCCTATGGGTACAGTGTAGCACGACCACACAATTGTCATTCAAAGTGCAACAGCGCTGAAAGCTGAAAATTGGCCTGGGCAGGAAGGGGGTAAAGTGCCCAAGTGGTTAATAATTATGTGACCAGGGTTGCACCATCTAGGTACAAAAATTACAAGCCCCCCTCCCTTCCTCTTACCACTCATTGTACAGTCTCTGTCCACTCTAACAATCTGAAAACCCCTTACGGTAACATTGTGATCGGGTAATATGCAGCCATATTTCCGAAAAACACATGCTATACTCCTAACACTCATGTTGACTGTAAACGAACACTATTCGCTCATCTACCTTATTCGCCAAAGATCTCACATTTGCCATGATAATGGAGGGAATATTTGGATTAAATCGCCTTCTCTCCCACCGTACCTCTGTCCTCTGCTGTGGTGGATGGAAGTATTGCTTAAAATAGGTACTCCTGCTGTGCACCTGATACAGAAAAGGATGATCCTTGCAGCAATAAAGTCAAGTACTGAGGAACTTGTTGAGTATATGATTACTGATGGGGTGACCCAACTGCTGTTACTGTATATATGGTGAAGGAGATGGGGACTGCTGCTGTTGAATGAAATTAGGCTGCACAAGCTTGCTAAAGGGAGGCATGAACAAAGAAATCAGATAATGATTGTAAAAATGAGAAGCTATGTGCTGCTGAGTGAGGGAACCCAGCTGCTGTTGCTGACTATATACGTTGTAAGAGATTGAAATTGCTGCTTAAAGCTGGATACACACTGTCCAATTTTCTGTAGATTTTTTCCTTCAGATTTACTGAAACCATATAATATGAGGTCAAACCTTAGGAGTTTCAATTTGTATGCAACCAGGCAGGCCCTTGCACTACATAGTTTTGGGAAATCTGACAACAAAAGTTGTATAGTGTGTATGGGGTCTTGGGGTGAAAATGGGCTGGCTGAAATGACACAGGAACAAAGAAGTCCGATATTGGCTATCAGAACTAATTGCTGCTGAGAATACTCATACTGTAATGGTGTTTGCTTCTGCCGAGGGTAAAGGTAGCAGGTAAAGTTTTTGTAGACTGATTCCATTTGATTGGAAGTGCTATTTAAAAATAAGTATATTTTGGTGCAGAGGTTTTGACAGAATATTCTTTTTGTTTGACTTTGAACAAGTTAGTTTACTATGATCATGTACTTATACTATATTAATGATACTCACCCTTTCTCTTACCAATCCAATTACCTGGGACTTCCACAGGCTTTGTTCCTTGAGAATTAACTCCTGCCTCAATTATGCTAATTATTATATTATTATTATTTTACAGGATTTATATAGCACCAACAGTTTGCGCAGCACTTTACAATATAAAGAGACAATACAGCAACAGTACCATTCAAAACAAGAGGGTTAGAGGGGCCCTGCTCCTGCGACCTTACAATCTAAGAGGGAGGGGCTGGTGAAACAAAAGGTAGGGACTGTGTGGAATAAACTGATGAGAGGAGTAGAAGATTCCGTTGTTAGCTGGAGGCAGGATATGGCCTCCCTTAAGAGATGAGTTTTCAGGGATCGCCTAAAAGTGGACAGAGTAGGAGATAAGCGGACAGATTGGGGTAGCGAGTTCCAGAGGACGAGAGAGCCTCTGGAGAAGTCCTAGAGGCGAGCATGGGAGGAGGAGACAAGGGAGATAGAGAGCAGAAGGTCTTGGGAGGAGCGAAGAGGACAGTTTGGGTGATATTTGGAGATAAGATTGGTGATGTAGCTTGGGGCAGAATTGTAAATGGCTTTGTATGTTATGGTTTTGAATTGTATTCTTTGGGAAATGGGAAGCCAGTGGAGGGATTGGCTGAGAGGAGTGGCGGACGCTGAACAGTTGGTAAGGTGGATGAGTCTGGCAGCAGCATTCATGATAGACTGAGGGGATAGCTTGCGGAGAGGTAGGCCAATTATGAGGCAGTTAAAATAGTCAAGGCAGGCGATAACAAGGGAGTGAATAAGCTGCTTAGGTGGTGTCAACGGTTAGGAAGGGGCAATATTTTGGAGTCGCTTCGGAGGTGAAGTTTGCACGATTTGGACAGTGATTGGATTTTGGGGCTGAAAGGACAGGTCGGAGTCTAGGATTACACCTAGTACCTTGGCATGAGGGGAGTGACTGATAGTTGTATTATTGATCTTGATGGAGAAGTCAGGTGGAGAGGCACAGGCTGGAAGAAAAATTATGAGCGCAGTTTTAGAAAGATTGAGTTTGAGCAAGTGGTGTGACATCCATGCTGATATGTCAATTAGTAATTCATTAGATGTTTCCTTGGTCAATTACTGGCTAAATAGCCCATCTTAAATATGGCACCTCATCCCAAAAACATATTTGAGTACAATGGACAAGCTTTGTTCCCTAGTGGGATTATGCGGTGCTGGAGAATTAACCCAATGGCCAAGTCTTTTTCAATAAAAGCATGTATCTTTATTGTAACAATTCATAAAAAGTAATAACTTTTATACAAAGGTACACATTTAAAAATACTGTAATACAGCTGTTACGTGGTGGAGTTGAGCCATAATGATATGGCAATAAGTCAGCTGCTATCCCAACATGTTTCGCCCCCGTGGGCTTCTTCAGGGGATTAGACTGACCGCCACCCGATCTATTTAAGGATAATGAGATACATGGTAATTATACACTGTATTAACATTTCAAGAAAAAACATTAATTTATCTGTAATTGGACCACCTATAGGGTATAACATTCCAGCTCCCAACCAGGTGATTCCTCACACCACCCCCTATCTAGTCACGCCAGAGCCAGGACTCACCCACCCCTGAGAAACGCCAGAAGTCCACGATCAACCAAATGCCTGACTAGTTAGTAACTGTAGGTGATGTATGAAGGTCCAGGCTGAAAAAGATGCAAGAGATATACAGAGAAAAAGGGCAGAGAGTAATTTATCGCTGAATAACTTTATGTTCCCCCAACTGGGACCAAACACAAAAAACACATTAAGTATATGTAACCCAAGAAGGGGGTACATCTGCACCACATTGGTAATGATAGATAGTCCCTACATATAAATATGTCTATAGCCTTATATGAACTAAAGCCAAAAATTTTGACTTACACATGAAAAAACTGTAATGAAGGACAGACGTTAGGGGCGCTATTAGTGTGATGATCCAACGATATGAATTAATCAGGTACCGATCATAGACAGAGGGAAATTTAGAGAACAATTCGCATATATGCTCTATCTGCAAAAACAACAGAGAAATCTAGTTATCAAGCATGAGGTTCATCCACATATACACAGCAAATTGAACAATTACCGTGTCTATGTAACAAGGTAAATCCAAACAGGATGCTACCTCATAAGCAACGTCAATGGAGAGGAATGCTTCATAAGATCTACCGTGTCCAAACTCGTTCTATCAAAAAAGAAAGTGGAGAAAGTATAGCGTCAAAGTAGAGAAGAGACGACAAGGACTGGAGGACAGAGTAATTAATGAGGGTGACAAAGCACGTTTGGCAGCATGGAGGGAGGAAGTGTATTTTAAGAAGGCAGATTTATATTGGGTGAACGCAGGCTGGGATTTGGCTTTACGCCACACTCCAGTGCATGGCTATGTTTCTTAAGGTTTCTGGTATCGTCGGTCTGCAGAGGTTGTAATGGTCTGGCCTGACATTTTGTTTAGTGGGAGGAGCAAGATAATACAGTGAGGAAGAAAGTGAACTGTTGTAGAGAGGGGTGGCCAGGTTAGGGCAAGATAGGGCTGAGATTTTGTCATGGGGGTGGTCAGTTGCAGAGTAGAAAAGAGAAGAAATAGTGGCAAAGGTTTCTGCTGGTAATTGTTTTCTGCTTGGTGGGACAGGTGGTTGGAGACCAGCACATTGTGAAAGTGATGAGGTTGTGGTCAAAGAGAGGGGAGGGGTGTTGGTGAGGTTGTAGGAGGTGCAAAGATGGGAGAAGACAAGGTCAAGGGTATTACCATCAGAGTGAGTGGGGGACTGTGTCCATTGTGTAAGGTCAAAGGATGAGGTTAAGTTGAAAAGCAGGGATGCAGCTGGGCTGTTAACATTGGCGGGGATGTTGAAATCACCAAGCATAATAGTGGGTAATGTGGAGGAGAGAAAGTACAGTAGCCAGGCAGAGAAGTCATCAAGGAAGCGTGACTCTGGTCCAAAAGGCCAATAGATCACTGCAATCCTTAGAGAAATGGGAGAAAACAAATACAATGTGTCTCAAAAGAAGAGAAGGATAGAAAGGGAGATTTATATTATTATACAGGATTTATATAGCGCCAACAGTTTGTGCATTGCTTTACAAAATGAAGGCAGACAGTACAGTTACTTCACAATTTGGTACAAGAGGAATCAGAGGGCCCTCTTCGTATAGACCTTACAATCTTATATTTATGTTAAAGTATAACTAAAAGCAAAACTTTTTTTTTTTTATGATTTTGGATAGAGTGGAGAGAGGGATTATAACACCTTTCAGGTTTTTATTGCTGCCTGTGCCCCCCATTAAATTTACACTATTTGTCCTGTTTATCAAAACTGAAAGTAAAAAAAAAATCACTAATTTTGGGTTGTCCCCAAAACAGTAATATCTGCCAATGGGGGTAGACTTGTTCTGTTGATCCTGCTGGCAACCAGGGATTCCCTCACTTTGGAGGGATTTCCTCTCACTTTATGTTCTGGCTAATGGGAAAGGAAGTGAAGAGAAATCTCTTCAATGAGACACAGATGGCATAAAAAAAATCCTTACTGGGGTATTAATCCCCCTTATTCTATCCAAAATGAAAAAATGCCTTTTAGTTGTACTTTAACTGCTTCCCGACCGCGCGCCGTCTTTTCACGGCGGCAGTCGGGGAGCCCTGCGCGAATCGCCGTAAATAAACGGCGATTCGCATTTTGGCCACCAGGGGGCGCGCACCCGCCGCACTCCTGAGGATTGTGCCCGCGGCTCGGGTGGACCCGATGTCCGCCGGCGAGCCGCGATGAGCGGCTACAGGGAAAAGAACGGGGAACCGCCGATGTAAACACGGCGGTTCCCCGCCCTGTCAGTGGGGCATGAGAGATCTACTGATCCCTGTCACTGGGATCAGTTAGATCTCTCATGCCCATGTTAGCCCAACCCCCCCACAGTAAGAACACACCCAGGGAACACTATTAACCCCTAGATCGCCCCCTGCAGGTTAACCCCTTCACTGCCAATGACATTTATACAGTAATCAGTGGACATTTAAATTTCTGATCGCTGAATAAATGTCATTGGTCCCAAAAAAGTGTCAAAATGGTCCGACATGTCCCCCCCAATATCGCATTACCGCTAAAAATCGCAGATCGCCGCCATTACTAGTAAAAAAAAAATAAAAACCCCAGAAATGAATTCTCACCATCCGTAAACGCGGCCACTTTTGCGCAAACCAATCAATAAACGCAGATTGCAATTTTTTTTATCGCAAATATGAGGAATTATATAAATCGGCCAAAAACAGTGAAAAAAAAATGTTTTTTTTATATTTTTTTTTTTGGATTTGAATTTTAGCAAAAAGTAAGAAATTGGGGTTTTTTTGCAAAATGGTCGCTCTTCTTTTGTTTATAGCGGCGATAAGAAATGACGCAGAGGCGATCAAATACCACCAAAAGAAAGCTCTATTTGTGGGAAAAAAAGGACGCAAATTTTGTTTGGGTACAACGTCGCACGACCGCGCAATTGTCAGTCAAAGCGACGCAGCGCCGAATCGCAAAAAGTGCTCTGGTCCTAAAGCTGCAAAACCTTCCGGTTGGTAAGTGGTTAATATTGATCATGTTTTGTGCCTTAGTTTTGGTTATACTGAAAGGTCTGTGTGGTGTTCAGATTCAGCGGGAAGAAGAAATGCGAATACTGGATTTTTAGAAGAAAAAGTGGCCAGCCTGAGGGACAAAGATTTACTTCTTAGTTCTTGTAAACCTAAAATATAACCATGCAAAAAGTTTGATTTTAGTAGTTTACTGTACACAGTTCCTAAAACCGATGCAGTACCAGCACCGTTTCAAAGTGGCACTGGGATTAAGGGCTTTTTGAACACTCTCGGCAGCTATATAACAGCTGGGAGTATATTTATATTTGTTAAGCCGACTGTCTGCTTTTAGGTGAAAGTAATACGGGCAGCTGTGAAACTGCCCAACACTTAAACAACCACTGCAAAATGTCACTTGCGGGTCCCTAGATGGAAGAAACTTGTTTCATTGGAGGAAAGGTGAGGCATTAAAGAGAACCTGTTACCCAAAAATCATCACAGGGACTTTAGGATTCTTTGCCCCTTGTGATGAAACAAAACGTTTTTAGTAAAAAAAAAAAAAAAAAAAAGTGTAAAAAATTAACTTGCACTGAGGCACTTAAAATCCCCCCCCCCCCAATTATTTACAGTTAACTCTAAACTAATGACCCATAGGGGCGTTTAAAGCATCGGCTATGGAAAATATAGGGTAATGAGATTTGTTGCTGTTGCATGGGCGCACACAATTTTAAAGTGGTTGAGTGGTTGTTAGCACAAACATGTAATTCACTGCCAGCCCCTCTAATATAACTAGTCATAACACACAGGGTTAGTGTTTTATTAAAACAAAGCTTGCAAACGCCTTATTAGCGCTATCTTCAGGCTGGTCACGTGACTCCCAGCCGGTCTCCTACTCCAATCCAGGGCTACAGCAGGAGGGGCTGAGTGGCCACTTGACCTCCCCAGCTGATGTCAGAGGGAAAACTTGGCCCCTCCTGCAGTAGCCCTGGATCGGAGTAGGAGACTAGCCGGGAGTCACGTGGCCGGCCTGGAGATGGCTCTAAAAAGGTATTTACAAGCTTCATATTAATAAAACTCTAGCCCTGTGTGTTATGACTAGATATAATAGGGAGTCTGGCAGTGACAATTTATAATATTTTATATCCACTAATAGCGGCAGAGGGTGGGGGGGGGGTGCGACAGAGACGCAGGAGCTGACAGGGAATGAGGGGGTGAAGAAGGGGACAGAGGAGAGAGCTGCCGATGACGGCGGGATGGAAACTGACCACAGTGATCAGGGCTCAGCAGCCATGATTATCGTGGTCAGTACAGAGAAGGGGGACACAGGAAGTGACAGGATCAGCCAGGTCTTTTACAGTTTACAGGGGGGCAGCAGAAGCACTGTGCTGTTTAATCTGCTATAAGGGAACAGGATCTCTTTTTTTTTTTTTTTTTTTGGTTACAAACACTTTAAGACTTGACATGCTGGGTATCCATTTACTCAGTGCATCCTCCTATTTTATATTTTATTAAAAAGTGTATCATATAGTGCATTTGTGTGCTTTAAAATTAACGTAAGCCATTACACTGTCATGTGACATAAAAAAATTGTAATTTATTCTCTAGGCGGGTGTCTGCTTTCAAAAAATATATATACCATTTGGGTGTTTTAATTAATCTTCAGGCTTAAAATGTCTTTTTAAACATAAGCAAAAAAATAAAAAAATGTCTCTGGGACTGGTGGTTAAAAAAAAACAGAACCTCTGTAAAAGCCTATAGTCAACATCCTGTCAGTAAAATCCAGTTGGACAAGATCATGAGTGATGCTGACTCCAAGCAACTATATACACTGACAAATGCACAGGTAACATAAAAACAGTTCACAGCATTATCTGACACAGTTCTGCTTCAAATGACCCATATACATAAACCTTCAGCTTAAAATATGATAATTCTATAGTTTGAATATTTTATATCCTATAACTTGCTGCAATCTGAGGATTTTTATGTTGTGGAGAGTTTATTCTGTGTTTGCACTGATCAGTTTTTGGTACTCTCAAAAGTACATAATCCCTTGGGTTCTTGATCATTGGCATATTAGTAGGTGCATATAATAGGTGGTTCTAGTAAAATTGCATTTTTTCTTTTACAGGTGCCAAACTTCAGTAGAGCTTGGCGCAGTGTTATTCTGGCACCATTTGCTTGTGGTTTGTAATTCAAAGAATATTTTGATATTCTCTATTGGTTTTATGTTTTGTTAGTGCAGGATTGATATATTTTTTTTCTTTTTTAGCCTCTTGCCCGCCAAGCCCTTCACAGCTTGCTGAGTGCTACCAGTGTTTCCTAGTGCTCTTAAAGTGAGTTTAAATATCCATATATAGAGAATGTTCTTTGTACATAGCTGCAGATTATTACTTCTATACAAAGGAGAAATACAAATTCAGTGATAAATTTGTTTCATATACATTTTGTTTTATCCTTGCTTTCTGTTTAAGGTGCCCTGTACTAGCTGATCTGGACCTTTTAGGAATTGCTAGGCAGTATGCACAAATTGATTTACCAGCATTTACCTTGGGATGTCTCTTGTTAATTCCACATGCTGAAAAAAGAGAGCAACAGATTCAGGTAAGAATACATTTAATGCAAATCTTAAAGTGTAACTTTAAATCTTTAAAGTGGAACTAGTCAGAGAATTAAAGCGGTTGTAAACCGCTGGACTTGTTTATTTTATTTTGGACCCTGCAAGGTAATGTCCATAATGTGTTAGTATGCATCACATACTAGCACATTGTTAAACTTGCCCTAAAACAAAGCATTCCAGCAACGAGATTTCAGAGCTGCAGGCACTCCCATCTTGCCAGGCAGCACGTGCGCGGGAGCCGCCATTTAGGGCACAGGGCTCTGATGGTACGGGGTGGCTGTTCTTTTGACAGTTTGGTTGAGTAAAGCAGATGTGACAGTTGGCAATCCTGGCATTCCAGTAATGTAACTGTTTTTTGAAACGGTTAATCAATGGGTTTAGTTCCACTTTGATTTAATTCAGCAAAATGGCAGTTTCCAGCAATAAGAAACCGAAGTAATGCTGGAGGCAATTTACAGCACAAACTAGTTTTGGTAGCATAATTATTAACATGGAAAGTACTGTATGTTCCTTACTAAAGAACATTTTTTATCATGTTATTATGGGTAAAGTTCTGCTTAAAGGACTTAGTAACTAGTAAGTAGTAAATTACAAAATGCAGACTTTAGACCCATCCCTTTAATGTATTCTGGAAATGCTATATTTGATGTTTAGCTTGTGCAATGTATATTTACATTCATGTTTTTTCTTGTTTGTTTTCCAGGGTTTTCTTAATGCTTGCAATCCAGAAACTGTTTTGCTTCAAGTAGCAGGCTGCATGAACACTGGGGAAGTGGCAGGCATTGCATCACAGGTGGGTCATATAACATGTTAGCTTTTTTTGTAATTTTTTCTATTTTATTAATTTTCTTTTGCTTTATCAATAAAATATACTTGATTATGGCATATAAGTAAGGTCTCTGTCAAGCACCTGATGGTGGAGTCTGACTTATGCAGGGAGCAACCACTCTTATGGCCCTGGTTCTGGAACCCCTGGTAGAGCAGACAGGGAGTTCCAGAGCACAGGGGGGGGCACGAGGGCTGGAATGGATCAGTTCTGGATATGTGAGAAGTCCTTTGGTGGCTTGTGCTGTAAATAGCGTGGTGATGCAGGCAGGGTTGGCAACAGGCTGGCAATGCGGTACAGAGGGTGCAGGCAGGAAAGTTGTCAGGTACAGGCAGGGTTCGTCAACCGGCAGGCGGCAAGGTACAGAAGGGCTGAAGAGTAGTTGTGGGCAATCTGGGGGTCGGTGCAGGCAGAGTTCAATTCGAGTCAAGGCAACCCGGATCATAGGAAACAGGTCACAGGTAAACTGGTAAAAGGAACTCGAGAACACAGACACGCTGTAGAATGGACAGCACCGGCTGCATGGTGCTGTCCGCTTTAAAATATGCTGTTTGGCACCAGTGGTGTCACGCACGTGCCCGCGCACCTATGCAAAGTAGTGGGCAATCTTAGTCTCATTCACATGGGCATACTATAGTGTACACCCATGCGATGGTCTTGCTTCATTCATGTCAGTTGGGACACAGCAGCTGCTGGATAGAGTTGTCGCTCCGTTTGACAGCTGTGCGAGTGTGAGTGCACAGCCCTCACATACGCCATTATGAACGAGGTCTAAACCACAATGTGTGGATAAAATCTATATTTCCCTATTGTACAACACAGGGCATGTTCATATCCATTACAATAGGTTATGCAGCCCCCTTCAGGTGATTGGACATTTGGCAAAAAAGACAGTAATCCTCTCTGACATAACCCCTCCTAGTTAGGCACAGCCTCAGTTTTTTGCTAGTGTCTTAGGTGCTAGTCATGTATGTGCAGTCTCTGCATAATTCAATTTTTCCCAAGCTAGTATTGTTTAAACATTCCCTTTTGGGGACATGAGGCTGGATCTATCCAGTTCTGTTGCCTACAGCCCTAGGGCCAAGAAGAGTGCTACCTAGACCCTGCAATGGACATGTGGCGATGGCCAGTAATGTTGCCGGAAAGGAAGTAGAAGAGGCTGAACCGTTCTTTTCTGAGTAGGAATCTACTTCTAAGGAGACCTAAGGCCCAAATGTGTCAGACTCAGAGGGCACTTGAAGGTTTCCTGGCAAAAGTGGTTAGGACCAACCTGAAATTGCCACTCCCAGAATCCTGCACCCAAATGGTTACCGGGTTGGGGTTGTGGTAGTTGCCTCAGCACCCCCCAATCCTTCCCTGTTAGTCCTACCTAACGGGTGTGTTGTATGCAGACTTGAAGGATGCGTTTCCCCACCAAAGTGGTTTGTTCTATATCCTTTGGAAGGTGAGTTTGCCCATTTGTAGGGTATGCCAGCTGTGGATCTGTCGGTTTTCTATTTCAACAAGACCCTTACAGTTTCTGTGGATGAATGCTGGTCTTTAAACAACTCTTGCCTGGCCACTATAGGTAAACAGCTTGGTGGGAGCCACCTCATCTTCCGAGAGGATACACACATAAGTCCCAGGCCACTCGTCACCATGATCTAAGATCGCTGTGTTCACCAGACACAGCGGATCACAGATCAGGGTACAGCACCACGGTGATTGGCTATCTACCATGTAGTCGCCATGACCGATCACTGCAATCACTTGTGTAAACAAGCCGCAGTGCTGCAACCTGTCAAGTCTTTCCTCTCACAGCCAATCACTGTGCACTGTACTACATACTGAAAGTATGTACTGCTGTGGTTAGTGATCCATACCATTGCAGCATACAGTGTCTCAGGTCATTAATCAGAGCACTACAATGTCACTGTAGTGACACTGCACTGTTCTGGTGTCAGATATATACATATATTTATTTTTTAATGAGTAAAAGTAAAAAATGTAAACAAATTAAACAAAAAACAAGGGCTCATTCACACTTGCAGTACTCTCTAAAGAACGGTCCATGTTCTGATCACAGTTTTAACACCTTAAATGCTGCACAATGCTGTGTGCGTGATTGTGATGCAGTTACAGCAATGCCCATTCACTTGAATGCAACAGGGGGTATAATCCCTGTTGTGGCACGTGTACACCCCCAGCCACTACCTTCCCAGTGGAAGGTTAAGGGGCAGTAAAAATGCTGCTCAACCGCAAGATTTTACTGGCCCCAAACGAGCCCTTACACACTCCCTACACCATGCAGGCAGTTCCATTCATACCTATTGGGACACAGTGGCTGCATGGACACAGCCACTGTTCACAATCTGACATCCATATGGTTGCAAGGCCCGAACACAGACCTTTGCAGTCACTGTGTCCCAATGGACATCAATGGGGCTACTTGCACGGGGACCAGTGCAGCCAGCAACAGTGTCCCTGATCTCTGCCAGATCAGTACAGTGTCGCCAGATCCAGTGCAAGCAGCAAAAGCATTCCTGCTCTCCGCCACACCAGTTCAGTGTTGCTGCTGCCTGTACTGACCCTGGCCTGTTTATTGACTAAGTTTCTACCTGTTGGCTGGACCGATCCTTTGTCTATTTATTGACCATGTTGCTGCCTGCCACCTGAACTTGACCCATCCGCACATCACGCTGACTGCAAGACAGCAAACATGGCATTCTGGTGGGGGGGGGGGGGGGGTAGCCATGTACCAGTAGGCTAGACTTGTTTGGCTTATAGGAATGAGGGCTACTATGAGTGACCCTACACTAAACTATAATCCCTGACCATTCATACAGAGATGTCCATTACAGTACATTGGTTTCTATGTATTGTTGGTTGATTTTTGCGATACACAAGATATCCAGTACCCATGCTGTGTGTAAGAAATATCTTATAAAACTGACATCTTTGTGTAAACAAAATGTGTAATTCTCTCCTTTACTCTCTTTCCTCTTAGACGCCTTGATGTTTATTGTATACTTCCCGACAATGCTTGGCCCTAGATACTCCCCGGGCTATAGCTGGGGTGGACCATTCAATTGCAGGCCCCTTTCACTCCTTTTAATCTTAGAATGTTTAAAATTATGTTCATTGCCATCGCCTACCGGATCCTTTTGCTGCACCAGTGTTTACCCCTTGGAGAGGAGTTAGTGTGTTAAACTGAGCTGTTAACGGTGTACTTTTTTTTTGTTTCTCTCCCTGCGTGGAGAACTTTAGTATTTTCATTCGATAGTACCTTGCGTGTGATGGAAATTACATCATCCATTAAAATGTTTTTGAAATAAAAAAAATTCATTTTCTTTCGGCATTTTCCAAAAACGTGGCAAAAAAAATGACATCTTCAAAAGACTCATTACGCCTCTTAGAAAATACCTTGGGGTGTTTGCTTTTCAAAATGTGTTAATTTTTTTGGGTGTTTCCGCTGTGCTGGTGCCTCCAAAAATCTGATAGGCAGTCAGGAAATTAGATGTGTAATTTTTGCCCCTAGAAAACTTGAAGGGTGCTTCTTGGATTTTAGGGCCTCTCTATGTGGCTGGGCTGCGAAAAAGTCTCACGTATAATGTGGTATCCCTGTACTTAGGTGGAGTGGCATAATGTGTTTTCAGTTGTAATTCGAAGTATATCTATGCTGTGTGTTAGAAATATCTTATTGATTGACAACTATTATAAGTATGTCTGTCTGTGTTGTGGGTGACAAATACGTTGTTAAAATGTCAACTTTGTGGGGGCGTGGCCTGAAGAGGCATGGAGTAGGACGCACGGAAGAAGAGCTCCGTCCATTACTCCTGTAATCCTTTAATCCCGTGGCACACATTGCGCAAAAAAATGCTGCCTACATCCCCTAGCGTGCAGCAGCCCAGCACAGCCATATGTCGCCGTCAAAGAACAAGTCAGACGCCGCGGCTAAGCTGGACAAGTTCCGCCGACAGGAGAAGGAGGGGGCCGGAGAAGATGGCGCCGAGGCCCTCGTGGAGAAAGAGGCGGCGGGAGCTGACACAGACAGAGTCTTGGAGGCTATCAACACCCTGCAAACCAACCTCACAGCCAGAATTGAAGAGGTAAAAGTGGACATATCCCTTATTAGACAGGACCTACACAATCTTAAGGAGCGGGTCACTACTTATGAGGTGAGGTTGGGTGATGTGGAGGATGCAATACCCCTCCTGCAAAATACCACAGATAGAATGCAGAAACAAATAGAACAGATAATGGCAAAGCAGGATGACATGGAAAACAGGCTGCGCAGGTGCAACCTACGCTTTATTGGCATTCCGGAGGGGGCTGAGGGGAAAGACCCCACCACATTCCTAGAGCAGCTGCTTCTCACTTCCTATGGTAGGGAGGCCTTCTACCAGACCTTTGCAGTTGAAAGGGCCCACCACATGCCTGCCAGAGCACCACCTCTAGGGGCCCCACCACGTATTTTTATTGCTAAACTTTTGAATTATAAATACCGTGATGCAGCACTTTGTATGGCGCGCATCAAAGGCAACATCACCCTGGCTAACACTAAAATCGCTATATTTCCGGATTTCTCTACAGAAGTAGAAAAGCGGAGACAGCTGTTTACAGAAGCTAAAAGGCTGTTGCGCCTCAAAAATGTTAAATATTTCACGTTCCCGGCAAGACTACGCGTCGAAGATGGAGACCAAGTCCTTTTCTTTGAAAAGCCGGAAGGCGCCATCTCCTGTCTAGAAGGTCGTAACCTCGATGGGAGACGACAGGATTGAGTGGGACTGTGGATGGAATAGTCAGTCTGCTGACTATCGCAGACTGGCCCTTATCACTATCCCCTTTGCGGAGGAATGTCCTTGACACAAGGTACTGTATCACTGAAGGAGCAGCTATGCCTCTCACATACACCGCTTCTTGATTTATTGTCCTGCTTCTTGATGGTTTTGACACTTCTCTGGATGTAGCAGAACAAACTAATTCTATCTCTTGGAGGAATCGGTCATTAACCCTTTGTTTATATTACTCTGTTTCACCAACACTCTCCTCATTTATTTCATATACCCTACACTTTTTTCTGGCAGTGAACAGTAACCATTTGTCAGTAAATGTTTGTAGCAGATCTGGGTCTCCGACTGCCTTGAGCCTATCCTGATGCACCTGGATACCCACAGACTTTTTTCATAATGGAGCAACGGCAGCTCTACAAAGTGTCACCCACGTGCAGTGAAAGTTCGCCCCCACTGCACTCTCAAGGAGAACTTGCACCTTGGGTGATTGGTCTGCTGATCCGCCTGACTGGTGGTGGAATGCGTCTCCCCAAATTTTGGAGAGAGTGCATCCCTATGCCACCTTGATAGTGATTACTCACTTGGGACTCTTCTTGGGACTGTTAAGTTTGTCGGTCATGGGTAATTCTTCCGACATTCCAGTTTGGTTACAGTTTGGGGATTATACCTGCACTCGTTGGGGTTGGTGTCAGGTTGGGCGGGGGGTGGGGAATGTTTACATTATTGCACAGTGCACTACAACTGGTAAGATCAACTGGATCTCTTGCATGGCAGGTATAAGCACATATCTTCCCCTTTTTTTTGTTCTTTATTTTTCTCTTCATATAGTTTTTTGCATAACTAAGCACTTACTGAATGCATTTGTAATACTCTGGTTAATGCTGCATGAGTTGTGGATCCCCTTTGGTGGCGAGCCCTGCTATTACATCTTTAAAATCAAGTCTCGAACACCAAATTATGGCGCTGTCTCTTACTAAGTGTATGACATGGAATGTCAGAGGCCTCCGAGACCAAATTAAGTGCACGGCAGTCATGTCATTTGTTAAAATACAGAGGGCAGAGGTCACTGTACTGGTAGAGACTCACCTAGATGGTAACTTACCTTTAGCCCTCAGGCCACCATGGATTGGTTGGGCGTACCACTCAACCTATTCCTCGCATGCCAGAGGGGTATCTGTACTCATAGCAAAATCCGCACAGTTTGAACTCCACACCCTCACCACTGACCCCCAGGGCAGGTATATATTTCTTCAGGCCAAAATAAAAGGGGCAATGTTAATTATCCTAGCCTTTTATGTTCCACCACCATTCTCTATTGGGGTGATCATGGAGGGTCTGGAATATATGGCCAAACACCCAACGATCCAGGCTATCTGCATGGGTGACTTTAACTCCGTCCTGGATACAGGCATGGACAGGATGGTACAGCCGGGCCGGGCACACACCCCCAGTGGCCTGACAAGGTTTGCCAGACTGGTCTCACAAGTCCACCTATTGGACACTTGGCGGGCCCTGCACCCATCTGCTAAGGCATATTCCTGTTTCTCCTCGTCCCACAATACGATGTCACGCATAGATTTCATATTAATCTCCCAAACCTTGCTGCCCCAATTGAGGGAAGCGGCGTTCTGTCCAAGGTTATTATCGGATCACAGCCCATACTCGATCAGACTAAACCTACAAACTCTGACCCCCCCCCCCCCAAGGGGGTGGCGTCTGAATCCCTTCTGGCTCTCGCTCCTCTCAGAGATGGATGGGATTGAGACCCTCTGGACTCAGTTTTTTTGCAGAAAATGAACACACTTCCTCTATTATAAATGTTTGGGAGGCATTCAAGCTCCACGCCCGAGCGACCCTTACGTCCCACATTAATAGAATTAAGACACACACTTCTGAACATGTGGATGAGGCACTCGCCAAACTTGCCACACTGGAACGACAATTTGAACAAAACCCAACCTAGCCCCTTTAAAATTACACACCAGGATAGTGGATCAAATGCATTATGAAAAGGTCAATAGGAAGATATTTTTTTCTAAACAGACATTTGAACACGGGGAAAGGGCTGGCAGACTTTTAGCATTTATGGCACATCACGAAGATAGACCCCCTATAGTGATCTCTTTATATGCACCTTCTGGAGCAATTGTGACAGACCCAGCCGAAATAACACAGATGTTCCGAAGCCATTTCTGCTCTCTGTATACCACCACAGTTCCTCATGACACCGGGCAAATCGATCTATTTCTGGATGACCTGCCCATCCCCC
This sequence comes from Glandirana rugosa, assembly GCA_018402905.1. NCBI lineage: Eukaryota > Metazoa > Chordata > Amphibia > Anura > Ranidae > Glandirana > Glandirana rugosa. The sequence continues at coordinate 1,856,195 of BLSH010072080.1, read as the reverse complement.
AAATATCCCAGTCACAATTACAGATGTTAGAAGCCCCTTTGACAACAGAGGAGATAGCAAAGGCAATCTCCAGCTTTGCTAGATCCAAGACACCGGGTTCTGATGGCCTACCCATAGAGTTTTACTCACAGTATAGTGAAGTGCTCGTCCCGAAATTACTCTCACTATATAACTATATGCTAGAACACGACACCCTACCACCGACGATGAGTGAAGCCACCATAGTCCTAATTCCCAAACCAGGCAAAGACCCACATGCACCCGAGTCATATAGGCCAATTTCACTACTACAGGTAGATATTAAAATCCTAGCCAAGACACTTGCACTTCGCCTGAATCAAGTTGTCACTGACTTGGTGCATGTGGATCAGGCAGGTTTTATGCCGGGCAGAAATACTTCCTTCAACCTCAGAAAACTTTTTATGAACATACAAGCCCAACACGATAATATAGGCGAAAGAGTTGTAGTGACACTAGACACGGCCAAGGCCTTCGATTCGGTGGAGTGGCGTTATTTGTGGAAATGCCTGACCAAATTCGGGTTTGGTCCCAAGTTTCTCAAATGGGTTTGTGTGTTATACCAAGCTCCGACAGCTAGAGTGGTAGCTAATGGATGGGCCTCAGACACCTTTCCACTCACTTGAGGCACCCGACAGGGATGCCCACTCTCCCCACTGCTGTATGCTCTAGTCTCTGAACCGCTAGCCATCTCAATCAGGAATAATGAGCGTATACGGGGGTTGTATATGGGAAACTTGGAAGAAAAATCAGTTTGTACGCCCATGACACTTTTACTTTATATTGCAGATCCAGGATTGTCGTTGGCTGAAGCCCTGCGAACGATCGAAAATTTCGGATCCTTCTCTGGGCTCAGGATCAATTGGGAGAAATCTCAAGTGCTCCCCCTGGACTCTACACCTCCGACCCACGCTCAGTCCCAACTCCCACTTTAGAGGGTCAGTATTATCAAATACCTGGGAGTACTGGCCACGAATTCCCCGATAGAATATATTATCAACAATGTAGAACCTCTTATCACATTAATTAAGCATAAAACACAAGTCTGGGCTAGGTTGCCCCTGGGAGTAATGGGATGTATTAATTTAATAAAAATGATTCTCCTCCCCAAAATCCTTTACGTCCTCTGGCATTCCCCGGTATACATACCACTGAAGTACTTCAGTGGTATACATACCACTGAAGTACTTCAAAATGATGGATGCGTTGCTTTAACCATTTGTATGGGGGAAAAGTAGGCACAAACTGGCATGGCACCACCTTAAACACCCGACTACACTGGCAGGAACGGCCCTGCCCGATTTTGGTGCTTACTATGTTGCGGCTCAGCTATCCAATATATTTCACCTCGACAAAACAGATAGGAAAAGGTCCTTCTCTGCCCACAATTGCCTTCCATAAATTAGAAATACCCCAATATAACGAATTCACCCCTCTATGGCATAATAAAAACCTTATGGACTTGCCTGACTCTGAGGCGTGGTGTAGACAGGGTGTAATTTTACCTATCCCATATCCTCTCAGCTGGAGCCCTCAAGACGTGTGACACTTTAAAAAATGAGTTTGCACTCCAGAATCCTATGCTTTTCAGATTCCTTCAAATCAGGCATGCTATCCAGACTCAATTCCCCCAACAGGTCCCTGTGCTGGAACCTAATCCCCTAATGGACATGATCAAAAGCTCAGACCCTCATAAATTGATCTCCATCTTTTACAACATGTTAATCACCCCCACATCTACACGTCTACATGAATAGCATATAAACTTAAGTCCAGATGGGTGGACTATTGTGGTGATATAGAAGATGGGGACTGGAGTGAGGCACTTGACACTTGCAAGTTAGTCTCCCCCAAGTTATCAGATAGACTTACCCAATTATATATATTGCACCAGGCTTACGTTATGCCACTGAGATTACATAGAATTAGCCAAGAGAAACCTGCCTTTTGCTCCTTTTGTAGAAGGGACACCGGGACATTCTATCACCTTATATGGGCGTGGTCGCTTTCTTGCACGACACTATGGGGTCTCCCCTTACCTTAGACCCGAAATGGTGTTTACTGGGTATTTTCCCAGATGAAAAAGATTAATGCTACACTCCCTTATAAAAAAATGCATATATATATATGCATAGATGTTGTCCAAAAAAATATAACAAAATTTGGGACAGGTGGTTGGAGGCACCTGAAACAAACATTTAATGTGTGTGAAGGGAATGGGGAAATGCCACTACGAAATATATACAGTTGCTTACCTGCCTTGTATTATGCAAATATCTGTTATGATATAATTAATGTCAAGAATGACTGCTTTCTATATATGGGAAGACATTTTCTTCTCCCTTTTTATGCTGTGCATTGTGCAATGGAGAAGAGAAGTGGGGGAAAAAAAAAACACATTTTATCTAATTTCTTCATTCTCCAAAAAATTGTGGCAAGAAATGAAAACTTCAAAACATTCACCCTATTCAACATCTCCCATTTGAGCATTTTATCTGTACATATGTGCATGATCCTTTGGTTGTGTTGCTCAGTCAAGCTGCCTTCTAAAAAGCAGGTTGAGTGACCCTGTGTGGCCCTGCCTTGGATGATTACATCCAAAAAGTAACTGTGGTTAAGAGTACCATGGTCCCAAAAAAGTGTCAAAATGGTCCGACATGTCCGCTGCAATATCGCAGTACCGCTAAAAATTGAAGAACGCTGCCATTACTAATAAAAAGATAAAAACCCCAGAAATGAATTATCCGTAAACGCGGCAACTTTTGCGCAAACCAATCAATAAACGCTGATTGCGATTTTTTTTTTTTTTTTTGTTTACCAAAAATATGAGGAAGAATATAAATCAGCCAGAACTGATGAAAAAAAATTTTTTTTTATTTTTTTTTGGATTTGTATTTTAGCAAAAAGTACGAAAAACTTTTTTTTTTTTCTTTTTTTGCAAAATTGTCGCTATTTTTTTGTTTATAGCGGCGATCAGAAATGACGCAGAGGTAATCAAATACCACCAGAATAAAGCTCTATTTGTGGGGAAAAAAGGACTCAAATTTCGTTTGGGTACAACGTCGCACGACCGCGCAATTGTCAGTTAAAGCGACGCAGTGCCGAATTGCAAAAAGTGCATTTGTCCTAAAGGGTGAAATCCTTCTGGGGCTGAAGTGGTTAAGACAGAAATATCATTTTTATATACATAAAAACATGTAATGGAAACCTTTAATTAAAAAAAAAAAAGATCCTTCATCCTGAGGTTTATTTGTGTCTGTGAGACTGTCTGTTGCGGCACGGTAATTAGTAGTTTGTGGATACAAGGACTGTGATAAAGGTGAGCATTATATAAAGCAGGTTCAGATTCTGTTCAATCCCAGTTTTAAGACTCCCTACTGGCCAGCTACAGAACTCTTCTGTTCTGTCCCAGGGTTCCCCGTGTCTTTCATAATCCTAGTCTTGTTCACATTTTGTCATGCTGTCTTCACTTTTTAATTGTACACCAGGCAATTACTTGTTATAAGTATTGTTAATATTGTCAAAATGTGCATATTGTTTATAGGCTAAGTTTTCCTTTAGGAACATATACATCCTCTGCCCTGCTGTGACTTCCTGTACACTGCCCCACTGACTCCTGTATGCTCCCCCGTTGACCTACCATCCTCTGCCCACCTGACATTTTTTTTTTACTGCACCCCCACATCAGACTGGCTAGATTCGGCCCGGAGTATCATGCATGAACTTAAAATGTTTTCATTGGAATCTTATCCGCAAATGTTTTGATGGTTTCTTTTGTTGCAGATAAAGGGTTTAATTTTGGACAGTGTGATTAAGAAGAAACAGCTTGAAAAGTTTGTGAAAACAAAATGCTACAATGTGCTAAAAACTGAGGCAATTAATTCTAACCGAGTAAAAGACCTGGCAAATTATCTGCTGAACAGGAACTGGTAAGTTTCTACATTACTGTAACATAAGATGCTGCCAGCATAATATCTCTTATAATAACCTAAATATACAGTATCTCACAAAACTGAGTACACCCCTCACATTGTTGTAAATATTTTATTATATCTTTTCATGTGACAACACAGAAGAAATGACACTTTGCCACAATGTGAAGTAGTGAGTGTACAGCTTGTATAACAGTGTAAATTTGCTGTCCCCTCAAAATAACTCATCACACAGCCATTAATATCTAAACCACTGGCAACAAACGTGAGTACACCCCTAAGTGAAAATGTCCAAATTGGGCCCAATTAGCCATTTTTCCTCCCCAGTGTCATATGACTCGTTAGTGTTACAAGGTCTCAGGTGTGTTAAATTTGGTGTTATCACTCTCACTCTGTCACTGGAAGTTCAACATTGTGTGTAGCACACTTAAGCGCTGCTATGATAGATAATAGTACTCACTGATAATAGATATAAAACAATGGGTTAATGAACCACTCTGAGAATAGCAGCAACCATTAAGTGGGTCAACTCCCAGTACAAAAACCATTAACGTGCAAAAACAATGGTGCGCTTATTCATACATAAAAAATGTGTTGCAAAATATGTGCATTAATATTATTGCATGAATAGTGTAAATATATATATATAGTGCATTTGTGCGCAAAACAACTGATTCACAACAATATGAGAAAATATTCTTAATTAACTTGTAACACTGTGCATCAAAAAATGAACACGCTCCTCTGCGATCTGTGTGTTTCTTCTCCAGTAAAGACCCGCCTGGAGAAGAAACACACAGATTGCAGAGGAATGTGTTTATTGAACTCAATATGCACTTTATATAAACGTTTACACATTTTTTTGATGCACAGTGTTACAAGTTAATTAAGGAGGTTTTCTTAGGTTGTTGAGGAATCAGTTGTTTTGAGCACAAATGCACTTCATGGCAAAGAACTCTGAGTATCTGAAATAAAGAATTGCTGCTTTACAAAAAGATGGCCTAGGCTATAAGAAGATTGCCAAGACCCAGAAACTGAGCTGCAGCACGGTGTCCAAGACCATACAACGGTTTAACAGGACAGGTTCCATTCAGAACAGGCCTCGCCATGGTCAACCAAAGAAGTTGAGTGCACATGCTCAGCGTCATATCCAGAGCTTGTCTTTGGGTAATAGACATATGAGTGCTGCCAGCATTGCTGCAGAGGTTGAAGGGGTGGGGGGTGAGCCTGTCAGTGCTCGGACCATACGCCACACACGTCACCAAATTGTAAGAGAGATTGTGGTGGTCCCGCGCAAATGAGTTTATTATTGGGTAAGTGGAACTGCTGCCTCTACTTATACAACCACCAGGGGGGGTGTATATTAAATGACAATAGGTAAGAGTAGTAGGTATGACGCTGTTCCCAATTTACTACTATAAGGAGATTAGTGCAAACCGTTATGTACAACAATGAAATTTCTTACAGTCATATAAAACTTGATAACATCCGACCAAATAAAGTGCCTTTTGCCAGTGGCGTCACTAGGGTTGGTGTCACCCGGTGCAGAAAAACATGGTGTCACCCCCCCTCCACCAACTATAGTCCCCCTTAGTACAAACCTTGCCAAACGTGATTAGAGGAATATCATCATTTAACCCTTGTCGCAGTATGGATGATGAGAATGGATAACAGTAAATTATATGTGGGGGGGACCACCAACATATTCATCTCCGTCGTCAAGGTGAATGGGTTATTATTTGAGTAAACGCGCCCTGGTGGTGTTAGAGAGAATGTTAAACCACTGCACACACCGCATACCAGGCTCGTGACTGTCCGAGTGGGGGGTGGGGAAGTTGGAGACGTCGTTACGACCGTCGTGAGTATACAGATAATGGGTTTCTGTTC
>BLSH010072080.1:1810586-1823833 GCA_018402905.1 Glandirana rugosa | reverse complement strand
GCGTGTGGCCACCCCCCCCCCCCCCCCCCCACCTCTGACAGGAAAGCCGCCGATTGGCTCTCCCTGTCAACACGAAATGAAGGAAGACGATTACCAGCACTTCCTGGTTCACGCTGTGATTGACACACCGCATCTCCAATCGAGGGAAAGAGCCTCTGACATGGGCTCTTTACCACGTGATTAGCTGTGACCAGAGTGACACACCACGCCACCGATCGCCACGCTGCGCGTCCCCGTGGATTGTCCTGCTGGACGTCATATGACGCCCAGTCAGGATAATTTAACCACTTCCCGGCCATCATTCTGCATACAGCAGGCGTGAAGTGGTTAAAGACTGCATTTTTCTTGACCTTTCTTGAACTAAAGGTGTCAATAATGGCCAACAATAAATTCATATTTATTTAAATTGATACTAATTAAAAATTCGACTATAATACAATTGTATATAAAATATAAATATTTTTTTAAAACTGTCATTTTCGGTTTCGGCGCCAAAATTTCCATTCGGCGCACCACTAGATATTTTATAGAATTTAACTTTATTTTTTACTAGTGATGGCGGCGATGAGCGACTTATAGCGGGACTGTGACCTTGCGACGGACAAATCGGACACTATGACAATTTTTGGGGGCCAGTGACAAACAGTGGTCAGTGCTAAAAAAAAAAAAAAAATTTAAAAAATGCACTGTACTAATGACACTGGCAGGAAGGGGTTAACATCAGGGCCGATGAAAGGGTTAAATGTGTCCCTAGGGAGTGCTTTCTAACTGTGTGTGGGGTGCTTGTACTGTGGGAAGACAGAGATCAGTGCTCCTGCTTAGCAGAAACACAAGGCTGTCGGGAATTATCGGTGGGTCCCTGCGGACCTGCTGTTTATCTCCCGCTGCGTCCAATCACAGCGGGGCTGGTCGTCGGCAGCACAGGACCGTGCCGCAAACCCAGAAGTAGTAGACAACGTACAGGTACATGATTTCGCCTGTAGGAGCCGCTGCTCCACAGTACAAATACATGGGGTGGTCGGCAAGCGGTTAAAAAGGTTTGGGTCCGAACTTTTGCGATGTTCAAGAGTTCTGGCACGAACTGAGGGTTGGTCTGCCCAATTCTATCAGTGGAGACCAGAGACTGAAAGTAAGGACACCCAGGGGCAGTGCAGCACTGCTCACATCAGTGTCTGCATCACTGCTACAGGGAGACTGGAGCGTCCACTCAGCTTCTGCTTGCTACCGTTGATCACCGGAGGCTTTCAGGTTGAGAGCGAAGAGGCCCCCTCCCCCCTTCTACAGCGAGAGGTCCACTGCAGCATCCCAGGGACTGGTGAGAGGGCTGCTCGCCAATTGCTGATACTGCTAGCAGGGACTCGACCACTGAGAGCAGGACACCAAGTGTTAGTCCTGATCGCATCCATGCAGCACTCCATACCAAATTTACTCCAAACCTAGACTCCGATACTGCTTTACACTGAACCTGTACCTTATCTCAGCCACAACTACTGTGCACCTGGGACAAGGTAATACTGTACCTATACTGCATGCAGGTTAACCAGAACTGTCGGTTAAAGGAGTTGTAAAGGCAGAAGGTTTTTTCTTTTTTTAACCACTTCAGCCCCGGAAGGATTTCCCAGGTTAGAACTAGAGCACTTTTTGTGATTCGGCACTGCCTCGCTTTAACTGACAAATACACAGTCGTGCAACGTTGTACCCAAACTAAATTTGTGTCCTTTTTTTTCCCCCACAAATAGAGCTTTCTTTTGGTGGTATTTGATCACCTCTGCGTCATTCCTGATCACCGCTATAAACAAAAGAAGAGCGACAATTTTGCAAAAAAAAAAAACAGTTTTCCTTACTTTTTGCTAAAATACGAATCCAAAAAAAAATTTAAAAAAAAACATTTTTTTCCATCGTTTTGGCCGATTTATATTCTTGCTCATATTTTTGGTAAGAAAAATCTCAATCGGCGTTTATGGATTGATTTGCGCAAAAGTGGCCGCGTTTATGGATGATGAGAATTAATTTCTGGGGTTTTTATTTTTTTTATTTTTTACTAGTAATGGCGGCGATCTGCGATTTTTAGTGGTACTGCGATATTGGGGCGGACATGTCGGACCATTTTGACACTTTTTTGGGACCAATGACATTTGTACAGCGATCAGAAATTTAAATATCCACTGATTACTGTGTAAATGTCACTGGCATTGCAGGGGTTAACCTGCAGGGTGTAATGAAGGGGTTAACTGTGTTCCCTGGGTGTGTTCCAACTGTGGGGGGGCTGGGCTACCATGGGCATAAGAGATCTAACTGACCCCAGTGACAGGGATCAGTAGATCTCCTATGTCCCCACTAACAGAGCGGGGAACCGGCGTGTTTACATCGGCGGTTACCCGTTCTTTTGCTGTGGTCGCTCATCACACTCCTCAGGAGTACGGCGCGCGCAAATCGCCGCTTATTTACGGCGATTCGCGTGATGCATCCACACTGCCACCGTGAATATACGGTAGGCAGTGTGGAAGTGATTAAAGATATATTTATTGAAATTTTTAATTGTTCTACAAGTAAACAATAACAACCTAGGTACAATATAACCCAACTACGCCTCCCGTATCTCAGCAAAAAAAAAAAAAAAAACTTAATAGCATAGAGAATGGTGGTGTATATGAAACCACGTTAAATATAGCAATAGAAGATAATGACAGATCAGAATTGCATTACAATGTCAGGAGTGCCAAAGGGGCAAATAAAGGGAACCATTCTAAGTTTTTGAGTCTAACGTTGTCAGGGTAAGAGGGCTAGACACCCTCTTATGCCATAACTTATCAAGAAGATGGGTCTTTTTTCAAAGTTCAAACGTGAACTTTTATGAAGGCAGGCTGTCATTTATTGACCTGATCCAAGTGGTTAGAGCAGGACAAGTTGTTAATATTTTTTATCTTAATGCATTCTATGCATTGGGATAAAAAAAAAAACTTCTGTGTGTAGCAGCCTCCCCAGCACCCCCCTAATCACTTACCTGAGCCCCTTCTTTCTCCAGTGATGTCCACAAGTGTCTTAGCCTCCTCCTGAGACACATCAGTGGTGCCGTTGGCTCCCGCGGCTGTCAGTGCAGGGCCGGGGCTCTGTGTCTGAATGGAGCTCTGGCTCGGCTCGGGTGCCCTCTGTAGCAAGCTGCTGGCTGAGGGGGCACTCGATAGGAGGGGCCAGGAGCCGCAAAGAGGAACCCGAGAAATGGAGGATCCGGGCTGCTCTGTGCAAAACCAACTGCACAGAGGGGGTAAGTATAACATGTTTGTTGTTTTTTTTTTTTTTTTTTTTTTTTTTTTTTAAATGAGCCTTTACAATCACTTTAAGTACACCAACAATCTTAACCACTTCAGCCCCGGAAGGATTTACCCACTTCCTGATCAGGACGTTTTTTGTGATACGGCACTGCTTCGTTTTAACTGACAATTGCGCGGATATGCAACGCTGTACCCAATCAACTGACGTCCTTTTTTTTGTCCACAAACGGAGCTTTCTTTTGGTGGTATTTGATCACCTCTGCAGTTTGTATTTTTTGCGCTATAAACAAAAAAAGACAGACAATTTTGAAAATAAAACATTTTTTTTTTGCTTTCTGCTATAATGCCTATCCAATAAAAAACTCATTTATTCATCAGTTTAGGCTAATATATATATTCTACATATTTTTGGTAAAAAAAAAATCACAATAGGCAGGCGTATATTGATTGGTTTGCGCAAAAGCAAACTACGGGATAGATTTAGGGACTTTTATTTATTGTTTTTACTGGTAATAGCGGCGATCTGCAATTTTTAGCGGGACTGCGACATTGCGGTGGACAAATCTGACCCCAAATGCCACTTTTTGGGGACCAGTGACATCTCCATACACGGACCAATGTACACCTATGGCAGTTCATGCAGGAGAGCCGACCTGCCGCCGTATAACAACGGAGGCTGATCGGCAAGTGGTTAACCACTTCAATACTATGCACTTAGAACACTTTACTACCAGACCAATTTTCAGTTTTCAGTGCTGTTGCGCTTTGAATGACAATTGCGCGGTCGTGCGACGCTGCACCCAAACAGATTTTTTATCATTTTGTTCCCACAAATAGAGCTTTCTTTTGGTGGTATTTGGTCACCCCTGCGGTTTTTATTTTTTGCGCTACAAATAAAAAAAGACCGAAAATTTTGAAAAAAAAAAATTCTCTATTTTTGTCACAAAACTTTGTAAATAAGTACATTTTCTCCATCACTGGTGGGCACTGATGAGGCTACACTGACGGGTACTGATGTGGCAGTACTGATTGACACTGATGAGGCGGCACTGATGAGGTGGCACTGATGATGAGCACTGTTAGGCGGCACTGATAAGCAGCCCTGATGGGTACTGAGAGGTGGCACTGATATACAACACTGATGGGCACTGATATGCAGCACTGACGGACGCTGCTAAGCGGCACTGATGGGCACTAATAGACAGCACTGATTGGCACTCATAAGCGGCACTGATAGGTGGCACTGATGGGTGGCAATGGTGGGCACTGATATGTGGCACTGGTATTCATTGATAGGGGCACTGATAGGGGCACTGGTGGGCATATACACTGATAATAGGGGCTCATTCCCTGGTGGTCTGGGGTGGCATCTGAAGGTGGCACTGTGTGCCATCCACACTGGGCACTATGTCACTTACCTGGTGGTCTAGGGGGGTCTCCCTGGTGGTCCAGATCGACTCCCTGGTGGTCCCTGGTCGGCTCCCTGGTGGTAATGGGTGGGCACATTCCTGGTGGTCCCTGGGCAGGCTCCCTGGTGGTCTAGGCTGGCGATCCGAGGGAGGGCTGTGCTGATAAATCATCAGCACAAACCCTCCCTGTCAGGGATGCAGCCGATCGGCTCTCCACTCATCAGGTCTGCAGACCTGAGTACAGGAAAGCCGATAAACGGCTTTCCTGTGTTACACTGGTCACATGGTAAAGTGCTTCAGATCGAAGCGCTTTACCGAGATCGGTATTGCGGGAGGTCAGACTGACCTCCCACACCACCGATCGCCACGATGCGTGCCCCCCCCCCCCCCCGGGCGCGCTGCGGCTTGTTATCCTGAGGACGTCATATGACGTCCAGTCAGGATAACTAAGCCACTTCCCAGCCGTCATTTTGCATACGGCGGTCGGGAAGTGGTTAAAGGAAGTGGCGCAAAAGCGCATCTCATCTCAAAGGACTGCCCCTCCCATAACAATTGTTCTGCAAGCCCCCATTATTCTCTTGCCCCCTCCACTACCATTTTCCCTTTCTTTTGGACGATGCATACCCAGTCAGTCTACACAGTTACCAACTATATTGGATGACAATATATTAAGTTTGCCTTTACTACCTGGTTTGATGCCTTTTTTTTTTAAATAGCTCTACTATTGGGTACTAAGTATTACTTCATTGAATTCCTATGATGTTGCATGTTTGTACATCACAGAGGACCCATCCTATCCAGCAGCTCCTACAGTGGTAGCACTGCATAAGGGTTTAGCTTCTATGCTTTAAATTTTGTACCTACATGTAAAAAGAGATTGGCCTACAATTTGAGCATAATGCAAAGTCCTTTTCCTTCCTTTGGAAGGAAAATGTTTTAGGCCATCAAAGATTCGGGTTGCAACTCTATTCTCTTCCCATTGTAATATATGTAAAAGCCCAAAGTAGGGTACTAATTGTCCCTGGAATTTTTTATAATACATCAGTAAAAACCCATCAAGGCGCAAACTACTCTCCGCTTAATCGATGTCTATTTCCTCCTGAGACCATGTTTAATGCTCATTTTATGTCCTGTTCCTGCAAGGTTTTAAGACCCTCTTGTTTAGCCACTAGGTCTGCAAAGCCCTGCATGTCTATTGTTCCGTTATTTAACCACTTCAGCCCCGGAAGGATTTCCAGCTTTAGGGCCGGAGCCCTTTTTGCGATTCAGTACTGCGTCGCTTTAACTGACAATTGCGCGGTCGTGCGACGTTGTACCCAAACGAAATTTGCGTCCTTTTTTTCCCACAAACAGAGCTTTCTTTTGGTGGTATTTGATCACCGCTGCGTCATTTCTGATCGCCGCTATAAACAAAAGAAGAGCGACAATTTTGCAAAAAAACCCAAATTTCTTACTTTTTCCTAAAATACAAATCCAAAAAAAATATATAAAAAAAATTTTTTTTCACCGTTTTTGGCCAATTTATATTCTTCCTCATATTTGCGATAAAAAAAATCGCAATCTGCGTTTATTGATTGGTTTGCGCAAAAGTGGTCGCGTTTACGGATGATGAGAATTCATTTTTGGGGGTTTTATTTTTTACTAATGGCGGCAATCTGCGATTTTTTTGCGGTACTGCGATATTTCAGCGGACATGTCGGACCATTTTGACACTTTTTTGGGACCATTGGCATTTTTACAGCGATCAGTGCTATAAAAATGCACTGATTACTGTGTAAATGCCATTGGCAGTAAAGGGGTTAACCTGCAGGGGGCGCTCTAAGGGTTAACTATGTTCCCTGGGCGTGTTCTAACTGTATGGGGGCTGCCCTAACAGGGGAAGGGAAGTGGTCACAGCCTTCACGTACAGGAAGGCTGTGATCACAGCCCTTCCCCCTCACACAGAGCGGAGGTCCGTGTTTACTTACACGGACCTCCGCTCCTTCGCTCCGGGGGGGCCATCGCGGGTAGCCGGCGGCAATCGAAGCCGCCGCACCCGCTCCCTGGCCCTCCGCGCTCACTAAACTCGTTCCCGCAGCTGCCGTCGTATGACGGCGTTTTGCGGGAACGAGCCACTTTGCCGCCGTCAGATGACGATCGGCGGTCGGCAAGTGGTTAACTGTTGCAATGTTTAAATCTCTAATAGAGACTGCATTTTAACCATCTGTTTCCTTTATATATTTTGATCCCTAGCACAATGAATTCCCTTCTACCGACCGCTTTATGAGCCTCCCATGATAATGTCAGGGGAATTTTCCCTGTAGTATTTTTGCCAAAAAGAGTTTAGGTTTTCATTAATGGGTAACGGAAATGGTTTTTGTTTATAGTCATTTGGCTTAAATTTTATGATTTTTTTTTTTTCTTTTTTTACAAATAAACATTTAATACTAGACAAAAGATTCCATATGGGTAATCAAAAGAGCCAAAACAGTAGCTGCCTGCCTTGAGGCTCACGTTGTCTAAACCTTGGAGGTGAGGTCTGACGGCCGATTAGAATTGCCCCAAGGAGAGAGTGCACAATGTTTGTTTCGTGCAGGGGCTACTTTTATAAAGCTGTTGTAATAGGTCTTTGTTTACCCCTGAAATGAAAGCACATTCCATACTGAACACCACTAATGACATATAGTCAATGTTTGAAGCTTACAGGAAAGCCTAAAGTGAAATATGAAAATTATATTGTTTATGGCTTGTTTAAGTTTTTTGTTTGTTTGTTTTTTTTTTTTTTTTTGTTTTTTTTTTAGTTTAGATGATGCTGCTGAACTTGTAATAGAATGTCTAAATCGTCGTGGAAAACCTTACCCAAGAGATGCAACATCCCTAGACGTTGTTAAGGTATTGTATGACAGTTGAAGGCATAGTTCACCTTTTACCAAAAACTACCTTTCTCTTACGTTTACTGACAGACGCAGCTCTTCTTAAATGACACGTGGGTTTTATGTCGTCCTATCAGGAGTGACTAGGCAAAACAGATGCAAAAGCATCAGGGATAGGCTGGCCCCTCCCATGGGGGGTCGCGCTCACCTGAGCCTATAAAACCCCCTGCTGGCCAATAGCATTCAGTTTTGTTTGCCTAGTGTAAAAGGAGTTGACTGGGTTCCCTCAAGGGACCTGCGTTTTTCTGCATGTAAATTTTAGAAAAAGAAAAAGATGAAGACTTCTATCAAGTAGCCAGCCTTGGCATAGAGCGGATATCACGAATCCAAAGCTTTGCCCTGCCCGGCCACCTCCTGACGACCTACCCTAAAATGACAGGGCAATGTCGCTCAGGGCCCGTTCCGTGCAGACGGCCTGTGGCTGTTGCCACTTGTGCCCAGTGTCTGGCTTTTGCCTTTCCAGTGGCCTTGGCCAGCAGCAATCCTTCCCAGGACAAGGGGGGAAAGTCTGCTTCGGGTGGCTACCCGCAACGCCCGTCGGACTGGTGAGTGGACCCCTCCTCCGCCTTAGGGCGTGGGGGGGGGCGACATCCAGGGCAGTTTTAATTTTAGTGGTAGCTTTTCCCTGCCAGGGGGGCACCTAGTACTTGCGTTGCCCCCCTCCCTCCCCCCACCTCCGGTCCCCCCCCCCCCCCCCTTGTCTGCCGCGTTCGCGCGGCGTCGCGTTTGTGATATAGAGGGGCCTGTACCGGCGTTCCCACTGGGGAACATTCGTTTGCGTTGCCTTTTTAACCGCCATTTTGCGGCGGGTGGCTCGTGCTGCGCGAGCGCTATTTTCTCCCCGGTGGCGGTTTGTGGTACTGCACTCTGTGTAACTGCGCGCGCTTTCTCCTCAGAGAAGCGGCAGCTGCACGTGTGGTACAGTCCCCAGGCACGCTTTTTTCTCTCACAGCGCTGACAGGCTACAGGGCTAGAAGCAGCAGGTTTGGCTGGCTCCTTGGGGTGTTGGTATAGGTGGGCTTGTCCTCCCAGGGTGGTCTCAGGTGGTGGTGGTGATTACGTGGGGGGGACGTCCCATTCAGGCCTATGTCTGGGGACGGCGACACGGCGGATATGGACCCTGCAGCGTCCTCTGATTTTGAACCGACAGAGCAGCGCTCCGCACAAGCCCCTGCGGTCACTTTGGACCTTTTGCGGGCTCTTTTTGTGGAATTCATTCCAAAGGTGGTTACTGCTCCGGCCCCGGAGCCCCCCGCTAAGCGCTTGGCCCCTCATGTCTCCTCAGGCGAGGATTCAGATCATGAAGTCGCTTCGGTTGTCACGGGGACCCCCGTGGAACTCTCTGAAGGCGAATTGGTCCTCTCAGATACTGAAGAGGACCAGGGGGCCTCAGTGGCGCGCGACAGGGCAATTGTAGCGGCGCTAATTGCTGACATTCGCCAGGCCCTGTGCCTTGATCAGTCAGAAGAGGCACAGTCTTCCACTTATGTCTGTGGGTCTATCAGGCCTCCTAAGTCTCCTAGGGCTTTTCCCTATGATCAATTTTTTGAGCGGGCTGTTTTTAAGGAATGGGGTTCCCCCAAAAATTCCTTCACCTTGCCTAAGCGTTTTGTGGTGCGCTATCCCTTTGAGGATGCCTTCCTTAAGCGGTGGGCTTCCCCTTCGGTGGACCCACCGGTGGCCCATCTAAATAAGGCTACCACCCTTCCTGTGGAGGGTTCGCCCTCTTTTAAGGACGCGGCGGATCGTCGAACGGAAATGGTGTCTAAGGCTATCTTTCAGGTAGCAGGTTTTGCTATGCGGCCAGCTCTGGCCTCAGCAATGACAGCACAGTCTCTTTTTGAGTGCCTCTCCTCGGTGAGCAAAACTTTGCGTTGCAACTGTGCGAGGAAGGAGTTGCATAAGGTGCAACACGTGGAGGAAGGCCTCCATTATCTGTGTGACTCCCTGCTGGACATCATGCCCATGCTGTCCAAAATTTCAGCTTTTGCTATAATCATCAGACGGGTGTTGTGGCTGAGGTCTTGGTCGGGTGATCAGGTGTCTAAGAAACGCCTCACTGACCTTCCCTTCCAGGGGGGTCGTTTATTTGGACCGCAGCTGGACGAAATCATTAAGGATTTCACGGGGGGGGGGGGGAGAGTCTTTCTTCCGGAACCCAAACGGCGGGGCGGGTTCCCAGTCTGGTAAGGCCCCAGCTGGGTCTGGTAAGAGAACCTGCCAACGGAAACCCGGTAAAGCGGAGGATAAGCCCTCAGCGTGACGGGTTGCCCCCACCCATCTCTCGGGTGGGGGGCCGGTTATTGGAGTTTGCGGACTGCTGGACAGCTCACATCTCCGATCGGTGGGTCCTGGATGTGGTGTCCACCGGATACCGGATAGAGTTCAAAGCTCTGCCCCCAGACAGGTTCTTTCCCTCAAACCTAAGACTCCCGCAGGGGCGTCTGGAGGAGCTATTAGGCGCGGTCCAGTCCCTTGCGGACATGGGCGTCGTGGTGCCAGTTCCACTGGAGGAGAGGTTCTGCGGTTTTTACTCAAACCTCTTTGTGGTGCCCAAAAAGGGCGGGGTCAGGCCGATTTTGGACCTCAAAGCTCTGAACTGCTTTGTCAAAGCACAGAAGTTCAAGATGGAGTCCGTTCGCTCGGTCGTTGCCACCCTGCATCAAGGGGAATTCTTGGCGTCCCTGGACATCAGGGACACCTATCTGCACATTCCCATCTGCCAAAAACACCAGCCTTTTCTGCGCTTCACAGTGGGAGACCTACACTACCAGTTTGTGGCCCTACCTTTCGGTCTGGCCTCGGCTCCCAGGGTGTTCACCAAGGTGTTGGCACCAGTCCTAGCACTGCTAAGACAGAGAGGTATCGCAGTGGTAGCGTACCTCGACGACCTGCTCTTGAGGGCGGAGTCGGCAGTGTCTTTGGAGGAGGACGTGAGAATCACGGCCTCTACACTAAGGGACTTCGGTTGGCTCATCAACCTGCAGAAGTCCTCACTAGCCCCCTCGTGTCGCCTGGAGTACCTTGGTCTGATTCTAGACACGGTACAGGCGAAGGTGTTCTTGCCTCCTGACAAGCTATTGGGGCTGCAAGCGGCGGTTTGGACCCTACTGTCGCGCCGGAGGTCCTCCCTAAGGTTCTGCATGTGGGTGTTGGGACTCATGGTTTCGTCCTTCGAGGCGATACCTTATGCCCAGAGTCACACTCGTCTCCTGCAGAAGGCGATTCTGTCACGGTGGGACAAATCTCCCCTTTCTCTGGACAGACTGATCCGTTTGGACCACCAGACCAGGGGATCTCTGACTTGGTGGCTCCAGCACTGACACTGGGAAAGTCCTTTCTTCCCCTCAACTGGTCGATTGTAACGACGGATGCCAGCCTGTCGGGCTGGGGAGGGGTGTTGGGTCAGTTGTCTGCTCAGGGCCGTTGGTCAGCTCAGGAAGCTCGACTTCCGATAAATGTGTTGGAACTGAGAGCGATCAGGCTTTGCTTGTCCCGTTGGTCGACAAGGCTGCATGGCCTCCCTGTCCGGGTTCAGTCGGACAATGCCACAGCTGTGGCGTATGTGAACCATCAAGGAGGGACAAGAAGTCCCGCGGCAGCTGCAGAGGCTGCTCTGATTCTCCGCTGGGCGGAACACGTTCCGGCGCTCTCCGCAATTTACATTCCGGGAGTGGAGAACTGGCAGGCGGACTTTCTCAGTCGCCAGACACTGGACCAGGGGGAATGGTCCCTGCATCCGGAGGTGTTTCGCCAGATTTGCTGCAAGTGGGGCACACCAGAGGTAGACCTCATGGCGTCCAGGTTCAATCACAAGGTCGAGACCTTCGTGTGCAGAACAAGAGATCCGTTGGCGGTCGCCACGGACGCGCTGGTGGCTCCTTGGGGTCGGTATTGGTTAATATACCTCTTCCCTCCCCTGAAGCTGTTGCCTCGGGTTCTGCGCAGGATATCTGCGGAGGGTATTCCGACGATCCTGGTCGCTCCCGATTGGCCTCGGCACACTTGGTACGCCGATCTGTTTCGGATGGTGGCGGACGCTCCTTGGCGGCTTCCGCTTCGCGAAGACCTGCTGTCCCAAGGTCCCATCTTGCACCCTGCTTTACCCTCGCTGGCTTTGACGGCTTGGCTATTGAGGCCCAGGTATTAAGAGATCGGGGAGTCGCTGACTCTGTAATCCCTACTATGCTTAAGGTACGTAAGTGCACTTCGCGCAAAATTTATCACAGGACCTGGAAGGCCTATATTGCATGGTGCGAAGCGGGGGGGTTGGAACCCTCGCTCTTATTTGGTGTCCAGGGTGCTGACTTTTCTGCAACAGGCACTGGACAAGAGCCTGGCATTGAGTACCCTCAAGGGCCAGATTTCGGCCTTAGCGGTCCTTTTTCAGAGACCTTTGGCTTCCCATTCGCTGATCCGCACATTTGTACAAGGTGTGCGTCATGTGGCTCCCCAGTTTCGGCCGCCTCTGGCGCCGTGGGATTTGAATCTGGTGCTCTCTGTTTTACAGAAACCACCGTATGAGAAGATTAGGGACATTCCCTTGTCCCTTTTGTCGCAGAAGGTTGCCTTCTTAGTGGCTGTCACATCCGCGCAGCGGGTGTCAGAATTGGCTGCCTTGTCCTGCAAGTCCCCGTACTTGATTCATCATAATGACAAGGCGGTGTTGCGACTTCCGCCTTCTTTCCTTCCGAAGGTGGTCTCTTCTTTTCATTTGAATGAGGATATTGTCCTTCCTTCATTATGTCCTCACCCAAAACATCCTAAGGAATTTGAGTTACACTCTTTGGATGTGGTGAGGGCCCTGCGGGTTTAATTGAGTGCTAAAGCTTCTTTTCGGAAGTCTAACTCGTTTGTGTTACCCGGGGGCTCCAAAAAGGGTTCGGCAGCCTCGTCGGCTAGCATTTCCCGTTGGATTAGACAGACCGTGACCCATGCGTATGAGCTTCGGGGCAAGGTTCCCCCTTTTCCGGTCACGGCTCATTCCACCAGGTCAGTCAGTACCTCCTGGGCATTCAGGCACCAGGCTTCGGTGTCTCAGGTGTGCAAAGCGGCCACTTGGGCCTCAGTGCACACGTTTACTAAGTTTTACAAAGTTGATGTGTCGGCATCTGCGGATGCTGCTTTTGGCCGCAAAGTTTTGCGAGCAGCGGTGTGAGTGCGTCTGGCGCTCTCTGAGAGGGTTCTCTTGGGTACAGTTGTTGTTGTTGTTGTTTTGGCACTGCTTTGGGACGTGTCATTTAACCACTTTAGCCCCGGAAGGATTTCCAGCTTTAGGACCGGAGCCCTTTTTGCGATTCGGCGCTGCGTCGCTTTAACTGAAAATTGCGCGGTCGTGCGACGTTGTACCCAAGTCTGCGTGAGTGTGGCGACGAGCGTTTTGAAACGCCGGTTTTCGTCGTAGGCGTCTACGGCTGTGTAGTTGAAACATTTTGAATCATTTGCACACGTGACTCCGGGTTCACCGGCGAAACGTGTGGACTCTGTGGCTTCGGACCACGGACTTGCGGGTCCTCCATGACTGACTGGACCACCTTACTCGGCACTGGCCTTTTCCCCCTTGGAACGGGGCTTCGAGTATGCGTACCCAGTGCCAGACAGATTAGGTTGCCCTTTACGATCGGCTGCTCCGACGGCTTGGGAAAAACCTCGGG
>BLSH010072080.1:1799065-1810085 GCA_018402905.1 Glandirana rugosa | reverse complement strand
GGGTTAACCTGCAGGGGGCGCGCTAAGGGTTAACTATGTTCCCTGGGCGTGTTCTAACTGTAAGGGGGACTGCCTATCTGGGGAAGGGAAGTTATCACAGCCTTCACGTAAAGGAAGGCTGTGATCACATCCCTTCCCCCTCACACAGAGCGGAGGTCCGTGTTTACATACACGGACCTCCGCTCAT
Organism: Glandirana rugosa; assembly: GCA_018402905.1. Taxonomy (NCBI): domain Eukaryota; kingdom Metazoa; phylum Chordata; class Amphibia; order Anura; family Ranidae; genus Glandirana; species Glandirana rugosa. Next base: position 1,809,898 of record BLSH010072080.1, on the reverse strand, counting down.
TCGCTCCGGGGGGGCCATCGCGGGTAGCCAGCGGCAATCGAAGCCGCCGCACCCGCTCCCTGGCCCTCCCCGAACACAGTGAGCGCGCGGGCGCGCCTCCGGCGGCGCGCGCGCGCTCACAGTGCGCGTTATCGCAGCCGCCGTCGTATGACGGCGTTTTGCGATAACGAACCACTTTGTCGCCGTCAGATGCCGATCGGCGGTCGGCAAGTGGTTAAGAAGTGCTGCGTCTGTCAGTGAACGTAAGAGAAAAAGGGATTTTATTATAACTTACCGTAAAATCCTTTTCTCTGAGTTCACTGACAGACGCAGCTCCCACCCCTCTGGTTTTTTTGTTACACTGCTTGTGACAAACTGAATGCTATTGGCCAGCAGGGGGTTTTATAGGCTCAGGTGAGGACGGCCCCCCTGGGAGGGGCCAGCCTATCCCTGATGCTTTTGCATCTGTTTTGCCTAGTCACTCCTGATAGGACGACATAAAACCCACATGTCATTTAAGAAGAGCTGCGTCTGTCAGTGAACTCAGAGAAAAGGGATTTTACGGTAAGTTATAATAAAATCCCTTTATTCAGATAAGGGCCGTCTGTAGATAATAACAAAGTGTGCAACTTTGTCCAAAGTTTAACCACTTCAGCCCCGGAAGGATTTCCCACTGTAGGACCAGAGCACTTTTTGCGATTTGGCACTTCGTTGCTTTAACTGACAATTGTGCAACGTTGTACCCAAACAAAATTTGCGTCCTTTTTTTCCCCACAAATAGAGCTTTCTTTTGGTGGTATTTAATCACCTCTGCATCATTTCTGATCACCGCTATAAACGACAATTTTGCAAAAAAAAAAAAAAACGTACTTTTTGCTAAAATACAAATCCTAAATTACAAACGTATTCATCGGTTTTGGCCGATTTATATTCTTCCTCATATTTTTTGTATAAAAAAAATCGCAATCTGCGTTTATTAGTTGGTTTGTGCAAAAGTTGCCGCGTTTACAAACCGCGAGAATTCATTTCTGGCGTTTTTTTACAATTTTTTTTTTCTTTTCTGGAAATGGCGACGAGCTGCGATTTTTATCATTTATACAGCGATCGGAAATTTAAATGTCCACTGATGTATAGATGTCATTGACAGTGAAGGGGTTAACCGGGGGGGGGGCGCTCTAGGGGTTACAGTTGTATGCAAAAGTTTAAGAACCCCTGATAATTTTCATGATTGTAATTTATAAATATTTGGATGTTTGGATCAGCATTTCAAATACCTGAAGGACACAGTAATATTTCAGTAGAGAACTGAGGTTTATTGGATTATCAGAAAATGTGCAATATGCATCAAAACTAAATTAGGCAGGTGCATAAATATGGGCACCCTTGTCATTCTGTTGATTTGAATGCCTGTAACTACTTAGCACTGATTAATTGGAACACACAATTGGTTTGGTGAGCTCATTAAGCCTTGAACTTCATAGACAGGTGCATCCAATCATGAGAACAGGTATTTAAGGTGGCCGATGGCAAGTTGTTGTTCTCTTTGACTCTCCTCTGAAGAGTGGCAACATGGGGGCTTCAAAACAACTCTCAAATGACCTGAAAACAAAGATTGTTCTACATTATGGTTTAGGGGAAGGCTACAAAAAGTTATCACAGAGATATAAGCTGTCAGTTTCCACTGAGAGGAACATAGTGAGGAAATGGAAGACCACAGGCACAGTTCTTGCTAAGGCCAGAAGTGGCAGGCCACATAAAATATTGGAGAAGCAAAGGCGAAGGATGGTGAGAACGGTCAAAAACAGCCCACAGACCACCTCCAAAGACCTACAACATCAACTTGCTGCAGATGGTGTCACTGTGCATCGTTCAATAATTTAGCGCACTTTGCACAGGGAGAAGCTGTATGGGAGAACTGAGTCACTTGAGGTATGCAAACGCACATTTGGACAAAGATTGAGTTATTTGGTCATAACAAAAAAACACTTGCTACCCACAGTAAAATTTGGTGGAGGTTCCATCATGCTGTGGGGCTGTGTGGCCAGTGCCGGTACTGGGAATCTGGTTAAAGTTGAGGGTCCCATGGATTCCACTTAATATCAGCAGATTCTTGAGAATAATGTTGAGGAATCAGTCACAAACTTGAAGTTATGCCAGGGCTGGATATTTCAACAAGACAACGACCCAAAACACTGCTCAAAATCTACTCGGGCATTTATGCAGAGGAACAAGTACAATGTTCTGGAATGGCCATCCCAGTCCCCAGACCTGAATATCATTGAACATCTGTGGGGTGATTTGAAGCGGGCTGTCCATGCTCGGCAACCATCAAACCTAACTGAACTGGAGGTGTATTGTAAGGAGGAATGGTCCAAAATACATTCATCCAGAATCCAGGCACTCATTACAGGCTATAGGAAGCGTCTAGAGGCTGTTATTTCTGCTAAAGGAGGCTCTACTAAATATAGATGTGATTTTTCTGTTGGGGTGCCCAAATTTATGCACCTGTCTAATTTCATTTCATTTTGATGCATATTGTGCATTTTCTGTTAATCCGATAAACCTCATTTCACTACTGAAATATTACTGTGTCCTTCAGTTATTTGATAGATCAAAATCAAATTACTGATCCAAACACCCAAATATTTATAAATGAAAATCATGGAAATTGTCAGGGGTTCCTAAACTTTTGCATACAACTGTAACTGTGTTCCCTGGGCGTGTTCAAACTGTGAGGGGCCTGGGCTGTCAGGAGCATGACAGTTCTAACTGATCCCAATGACAGGGATCAGGAGATCTGTAATGCCTGACAGCGTGGAGAACCGGCGTGTTTACATCAGCGGTTCCCCGTTTTTCAGCTGTGACCAGCAATTGCGGCTTTCCAGCATAGATGGGGTCCGCCCAAACCGCGGGCACACTGCTGCAGAGCCGCCGTTTATAGACGGCGATGAGCAAAACAGCGCCACTCTGCAGCAGTAAATGTACGTGAGCCGATCGGGAACTGGTTAATGCTCTTGCTTTATATATTACATTTTTTTTTTAATCATTTATTTTGCTTTTGACTTTTTATTTTTACACTATTCTTTTAAAAAAAAAATGTGATCACTTTTATTCCTATTACAAGAAATGTAAACATTCCTTGTAATAGAAAAAAGCATGACAGGACCTCTTAAATATGAGATCTGGGGTCAAAAAGACCTCAAATCTCATATTTACAGTAAAATGCAAAAAAAATAAAAAAATTATTTGAAAAAAATGACAGCCCAAAAAAAAAAATGGGCCCTTTAAGACCGTTGGGCGGAAGTGACGTAATTTCCGCCCTGCCGTACTATGGAGCCGACTGAGCAGATTCAGCTCACGGACACTGGGGGGGATGGATCCGATCATCTCTGCCGCTGCCGGCGGGTACGGTAAGCGTCGGAGATGACGGGAAAGCGGCGGGAGGGGGGGCACCTCTCCCGCTGCTGATAAAAGCGATCTCGCGGCTGATAAAAGTGATCTCGCTGGCTGCAAAAAACGGAATCTGAATGGTGCCTGCAGCTGCAGGCACCATTCAGATATCACCACTCAAGCCCAAGGACGTCAATGTACGTCCTTGGTGGTTAAGTGGTTAATGGGCACTGACCCTTATTTTGCTTTATTTAAAATTAATTTATTTTTTTCCTAAAACTTCCCTCTTAAAATTAAAGTGTGTGTTATACGCCGATACATGCGGTACTTACCTCATGAAGCCTAACTAAAAGTCAAACCCCCAGAGATTGCATTATCCCATCCTTCCTTGTTGCTAAGACATTGCTAAGGGACTCTCACTCTCATTCTCACATGCGTTTTCTCTCTCCTGATGCAGTAGCTCTGAGCTCACTCCTGTGATGGTGGAGGTGAGTTATAATGGCTGTGAGTGTCTTAGCAAAGTCCTGGCAACAAAGCAGGACAAGGTTATGTCATCTCTGGTCATTTTTGCAGACCGGCTTCATGAGGTACATAAATTGCCTACATCTATAGCAAGGGCATTATTCATTTGGACAAAGTTAAGAGTTTGTGCCAGAATTCTACTTGCTTTTGTTATTGCCGATTATACTATGGAATGAAGTGATAATTTATTTACAATAACTTTTTTTTTCTACAGACTTTTCTAAGGGACCAAACGTCTTAGAAGTATGTGTTTTCAATAAGCACAACAGTGGAGTCACTGTGGCTTACTGTCCACGAAAAATATTACAGAAAATAATAAGAAAAAAAAACAAGGCTTCACTTAATATGAAGTTTATTATTCCAGGTTTTAATGCTTATACATGCACCTTCCCATGGATAGATTGTGTTTATGTAAGGTTTTCTCTATATACATGCCTTGTTTGTAATCTCTTTGACACACAATTTTAGTAAATGATATATAATGTACAAACAGCACAGTCGTTTGTAGTATTTCAAAGAAGCTTTATTTTAAACCTTGGAATAAGTTTCATAGGTTTGTTTGTTAAGTTGTTATACGTTGTATATGTTTGTTTCTCTCCTAAATCAGTTTAAATAAAGATTGGTTGTCAGAAGTAGCTCATTCATTTATAATTGGCAAGTGGTTGGAATAAAGGTACGATGATTTCCAACCGAACTTCCATATCTTTGTGTGTATGTGTTGTATACAAAACTTGAGTTAATCATACAAACACAACCCTTGCTGGGCTACAAATTGTAGCATGCACAGGCAAAAAAGCACACATATTGTACTGCACCTTGACTTAGTTAAACATGTCCATGAAAAGTGTGCTAAGTCCTCCCTTCCTCCATTATTTTCCTTCCTAGTTGCTTAGTAAACTCTCATAAAACTGCATCTCTCTCTACATCAGTGCTGAACTTGTCCTCTTGGCAACATGACAAACACAGAAGTCTTCATTAGCACTTGTTTATAACTTCTGAGGGTTTTTTCTGTACAGTTACAGGCACCTAGTGTTTTTTTTTTTTGTTTTTTTTTAAAGCAAAGATTTGAAATGTAAATTGACAATGGGTTTGGCACACTATTAAAGAGAGTTGCTGCAAACACAAGGCTTGATGTGTCATATAGCCAGAGTATTGCTAAATGTTTGGATGTGACAACAGTGATGGTAGAAACTGTACTTGAAAGGAAACAGAAGATAAACACAAAATCAACCAATGTCATGTAATGGTTCAGTTATCCTTACAAAATGTCAGCTGTCTTACAATGCAGCATGTGCAGAGCAATATAATAATGAGGGGAATGATTAGTTGGATGACATCACATAATGCATGCTGATTATAACGCTTTCATCCCAGTTCAGGTTAAAGCTCTCACTGAGTTTGTCTCCTATTACTAAATGGGAAGTAAATCTAAGACCCCTTTCACAGTTGTCCTGCGATTTGGAACTGCAAAGTTGCATGACAAGTCGTTCCCCATTATTTCCAATGAGTACCATTCATATATGTATGACTTTGAAGTCGTGCCGACTTCAAAGTAGTCCCTGCATTACTTTGTCGCAACTTGAGGTCCATAGACTTCAATGTTAAACCCACAAAGTCGCATGCAAATTGCACCTGAATAATATAGATGCATTTTCTGTGTGACTTTGTAATATGTTTTCATTGTGTCAAAGTTGCAACAAAGTCGTACTGATCCAAAATGGCTGCAAAATTGCGTCGCACAAGTGTGAAAGGGGCCTAAGCTAGACAGTCATATGATTACAGTCTACAGTGTGAATGTGATAACAGGACCACCAGGGGTTAACGTAATTCTATTGATTCTGAAGTGAAAATGGACAGTCATGTTTACTACCATAGCTGTCAAAAACAAAATGATTCCTGTTCTACTGAGAGCCAGTATAAACAGCATAAACCTGCGGGGCATGTCTCCAAAGTTCCATATTTTACCATGGAGAAAACATTCTGCTCCAAAAGGGGAGATGGGAAATTGGCAAATCATACATTGAAAGAGGTACAAGGTGCTGATGATCCAGGAAGGGACGTAGAAGGTCCAGAGCTTAACAATGTTACCAAATTAATCTCAGCACAAACTCTACTAACAAACTATACCAAGGACTGGTGACCAGCCACATTTTCTGAAATAAATGTAACCACTAGACCTCCGGGAGGTTTTACCCCCTTCATAACCAGGCCTTTTTTTGCCTGTTCATCACTGTGCTACTTTATAATTTTTTTTTTTTCACTCAAACTGAGCTTTGGTGGTATTTGATTACCACTGGGCTTTTTATTTTTTATTTTTTGCTATATAAACAAAAAGACCGAAAATTTTGAATATATATATATATATTCTAATTTCTATAACATCCGATAAAATACGATTTCTTCGTAAATGTAAAAGACAAACGGTCTTAAAGGGCGTTTTTTTTTTTTTTTTTTTTTTTTTTTTTTTTTGAGATGTCATTTTTTTTTTAATTTTTTTTTTTTTCTGCATTTTAGTGTAAATATGAGATCTGAGATCTTTTTGACCACAGATCTCATATTTAAGAGGTCCTGTCATGCTTTTTTCTATTACAAGGAATGTTTACATTTCTTGTAATAGGAATAAAAGTGATAATTTTTTTAAAAAAAAAAGAACAATGTAAAAATAAAAAGTAAAAAGCAAAATAAATAATTAAAAAAAAAAAAAATTTTCAAGTGACCCGTGCAGAAGCGAACGCATACGTAAGTCCCGCCCACATATGAAAATGGTGTTCAAACCACACATATGAGGTATCGCCGCGATCGTCAGAGCGAGAGCAATCATTCTAGCACCAGACCTCCTCTGTAATGCGAAACTGCTAACCTGTAGAGTTTTTTAAACGTCGCGGACGCAATTATGAAGCATAACACGTTGGGTATCATTTTACTCGGCATAACATTATCTTTCACAATATGGAAAAAAATTGGCCTAACTTTACTGTTTTCTTATTTTTTAACTAAAAAAAAATGAATTTATTTTAAGAAAAGCACGCTTGGAAGACCACTGCGCAAATACGGTGTGACATATAATTTTGCAATGACCGCCATTTTATTCTCTAGGGTGTTAGAAAAAAAAACAATATACAGGGTGGGCCATTTATATGGATACACCTTAATAAAATGGGAATGGTTGGTGATATTAACTTCCTGTTTGTGGCACATTAGTATATGTGAGGGGGGAAACTTTTCAAGATGGATGGTGGCCATTTTGAAGTTGGCCATTTTGAATCCAACTTTTGTTTTTTCAATAGGAAGAGGGTCTTGTAACACATCAAACTTATTTGGAATTTCACAAGAAAAACAATGGTGTGCTTGGTTTTAACGTAACTTTATTCTTTCATGAGTTATTTACAAGTTTCTGACCACTTATAAAATGTGTTCAATGTGCTGCCCATTGTGTTGGATTGTCAATGCAACCCTCTCCTCCTACTCTTCACACACTGATAGCAACACCGCAGGAGAAATGCTAGCACAGGCTTCCAGTATCTGTAGTTTCAGGTGCTGCACATCTCGTATCTTCACAGCATAGACAATTGCCTTCAGATGACCCCAAAGATAAAAGTCTAAGGGGGTCAGATCGGGAGACCTTGGGGGCCATTCAACTGGCCCACAACGACCAATCCACTTTACAGGAAACTGTTCATCTAGGAATGCTCGGACCTTGCACCCATAATGTGGTGGTGCGCCATCTTGCTGGAACTATGATGTCGGTGATAGGGAATTGCTGGCCATCAAGTCAGCTTTGGAGGAATGGCGGTACCTCCTGGAAGGAGCAGCTCACCCGGTATTGGTTTTTACTGACCATAACCACCATTAAAAAACCATATGCTGTGAAGATACTGGAAGCCTGTGCTAGCATTTCTCCTGTGGTGTTGCTATCAGTGTGTGAAGAGTGGGAGAAGAGGGTTGCATTGACAATCCAACACAATGGGCAGCACATTGAACACATTTTATAAGTGGTCAGAAACTTGTAAATAACTCATGAAAGAATAAAGTTACGTTAAAACCAAGCACACCATTGTTTGATGTGTCACATGACCCTCTTCCTATTGAAAAAACAAAAGTTGGATTCAAAATGGCCAACTTCAAAATGGCCGCCATGGTCACCACCCACCTTGAAAAGTTTCCCCCCTCACATATACTAATGTGCCACAAACAGGAAGTTAATATCACCAACCATTCCCATTTTATTAAGGTGTATCCATATAAATGGCCCACCCTGTATAATGTTTGGGGGTTCTAAGTTATTTTACAACAAAAAAACATGTTTTTAACTCTTAACCACCGAACCCAAAAAACAGGCTCGGTTGGTAAGTGGTTAAATGGGCTTCTTGCGTGGGTGTTGTGGCTGGCATTGGGATTGATGCCCCGCTAAACGCACGTCTGTTCCCAGAGGTGACACCATTGCTGCAGCTTATCTGGTATGTAATTCTGCCTGATTTTATTGCCTTTTTGTCTCTGTGATGCATCTTCCTTCATTCAGTGATGATTCTCTAGATTGAATGGATCCCCATATGGCAGCTGTGATCCTTTTGAGCTCCATAGCAGCCTGGGGTTGTATAAGGCACCTGATTTTGGGCTATTGAGATATACTCCACTTTTGTTAAAATGTGCAATAGGGATATTTACTTTTCCTTGGGTAATCTGTGTACATTGCAGAATATTATCATAATATGTTATAGTCCTACCTTTTTGTTTCTGTTCGGAACAAAACACTTTTCTTTGTCCTGCTTCTGGCATGACTGGGTTTTGATGAACATATCACCTGGTGAATGTCTGAGCTGGTCTGGGAAGCTACAGTATTAGCCTTCCTTAGCAGTAGTTAACCCCTTAGAGGGTTATTCCCAAGTACGCTAATTCCTATTGCATTGAATTTGTTTTTGTACTACTTTTTTAGTCTGCAGGGCTGTAATTTAAAGTAGATGGGCAATTTTTAAACATAGTTATTTTAAAGTTACCAGTGGACTTTGGGTAGCATTGTACATGTTATATTTTTATTCCTAATGTGGAATTCTTCTTTGGACTTGCTCAGTATTCCTGCTTGTCAGGGATTTCTTTTCACTGAGACAAGTCCTTGTGCAGCAAGCAGTAAAACTGTGTACTGTTACCTCCTTGTACGGTATTTCTTGCTGCAAAGGCATAAGTTTCATCTCATCCTAGTAGCCAGTCGTTGCAAAGACGGTAACACCATTCAGGTAAGAGCTTTTCTTTCAGGTGTATGGGAAGCGAACTATGGGCTCTTGCCATTGAGTCCCTCCGGAAAGGCAGCCATCATGCACCGCCTAAATTGGGCCTGTGCCACTCATGCCTAGGCAGGCAAGACCTGTATGTGGGCCATACACTAAATGAGTGATTCCACTCACCCTGTGAAAGGGTTACCGAGCAGTCTCCAAGCCTTCCCAGGCAAACAATCCTCTTCAGACTCTGCCAAAGAGAAGATACGGATAAACATGACTGCAAGAATGCTGCCTTGCTCAAGCAACCAAGGATAAAGATGATCGCGACACCTAACAGGTTCCAACATCAACAGATAAACTCTCTCCCTAAGCTGTGCGGTGGGCCTAGGTGAAAGTTAAGTTTCTGTTAGAATGCTACTGAGTGGATAGTGCATCCCCCGCTGCCTTGGTCAACTTTGTGGGAGTCCAGAGTGCTAAAACATAGAGAAAGAAAGAGGAAGGCGCGTGGCCTAGCACATTTTCCTTGGTACAACATTTATTGAACAGCAGAGGTAAGTATTATACTCACATATAAATAGAATAAAATCACATCATAATGATCCTCTTACAGTGTCCATGTAGCACTACCCGTGTCCCCTAAGGCTGATGGGTAGTGTGGTAGGCTCATGCGTTTGAAGGGTTTTCCCTTTTCCTCAGAGCCTTGTATAAAATAAGTCAGGTCTGCATATAGGCATGTGCTGTGCTGGGTTGATAAGACCTTGAGGGAATAGTCCTCTTTCACAGATGGATTAGTCTTTACTTCTCTCAGCACACTATATCAAGACACCATTTATAGAGATATAATTACTAGTGCCTGTATATATGTGTGTCAATGTATGTACAGGAACACTCGCACTGTTACACTCATTAAGCATGTGGTCAATACACTCTAAAGTAATTGTTTCCGCTTACCCTGTGAAGGGACAGGATCCAGGAAATTGGCACGTCTCCTACCTAGTGCGTATAGAGTTCAGGGTGTCCATTCGGCTCCACTGGGACTTGGTCCCTGTGTTCACATGCTGAATGCATCGTTTATCAAGGAGCCCCTCTGCTGGTCTCTGGGGTAGCATATGAGGTGTAAATCACTCTTAATGGGAAACCAGTGCAATATCATGGCTGGAGTGGACAATTGCCTTTAATATTAGGAGATACCGAGCTTCCTTATGGAAGAGGCACTGCACTTGCTGCTTAACCACTTGCCGACCGCCGATCGGCATCTGACGGCGGCAAAGTGGCTCGTTCCCGCAAATCGCCGTCATACGACGGCGGCTGCGGGAACGTGTATAGTGAGCGCGTGATATGTGCAAGGGCGTCGGCGGCAGCATACTGCCGCTAAACGCCCTTGCTCGGTGAAACGGCGGCAGTCTACGGCTAGCCGCCAGCCGTTCACCAATTCGTCGTTCACGTCACGGAGAAGGTATTCCTTCGAGCCATAGAGGATTATAATTTCCGTTAACAGGTGAGGTCGGTACTATAACGTGACCAAAGGGTAATTCTCACTAAATGTGGAGTATACGATGGGGTCTCTGGTCGTCTCCCCGAGGAACTATTTGCTACGTAAGTCGTACACTTGTGTCCCTGGTTCAGGGTCACCTCGGCTTACCTGTGGGACTTGAGATATGCGTGATCCATCCTCTGCACGGTTAAAGGACCTAGGACAGGGAAGTGTCCCATTCGCCTTTGTTAATGA
>BLSH010072080.1:1771989-1788836 GCA_018402905.1 Glandirana rugosa | reverse complement strand
AAATTTATTGAATATTTCAAACTTTTTTAACAAATAAAAAACTGAAAAATTGGGCGTGCAAAATTATTCAGCCCCTTTACTTTCAGTGCAGCAAACTCTCTCCAGAAGTTCAGTGAAGATCTCTGAATGATCCAATGTTGACCTCAATGACTAATGATGATAAATAGAATCCACCTGTGTGTAATCAAGTCTCCGTATAAATGCACTTGCACTGTGATAGTCTCAGAGGTCCGTTTAAAGCGCAGAGAGCATCATGAAGAACAAGGAACACACCAGGCAGGTCCGAGATACTGTTGTGGAGAAGTTTAAAGCCCGATTTGGATACAAAAAGATTTCCCAAGCTTTAAACATCCCAAAGAGCACTGTGCAAGCGATAATATTGAAATGGAAGGAGTATCAGACCATTGCAAATCTACCAAGACCTGGCTGTCCCTCTAAACTTTCAGCTCATACAAGGAGAAGACTGATCAGAGATGCAGCCAAGAGGCCCATGATCACTCTGGATGAACTGCAGAGATCTACAGCTGAGGTGGGAGACTCTGTCCATAGGACAACAATCAGTCGTATACTGCACAAATCTGCCCTTTATGGAAGAGTGGCAAGAAGAAAGCCATTTCTTAAAGATATCCATAAAAAGTGTAGTTTAAAGTTTGCCACAAGCCACCTGGGAGACACAGCAAACATGTGGAAGAAGGTGCTCTGGTCAGATGAAACCAAAAACAAACTTTTTGGCAACAATGCAAAATGTTATGTTTGGCGTAAAAGCAACACAGCTCATCACCCTGAACACACCATCCCCACTGTCAAACATGGTGGTGGCAGCATCATGGTTTGGGCCTGCTTTTCTTCAGCAGGGACAGGGAAGATGGTTAAAATTGATGGGAAGATGGATGGAGCCAAATACAGGACCATTCTGGAAGGAAACCTGATGGAGTCTGCAAAAGACGTGAGACTGGGACGGAGATTTGTCTTCCAACAAGACAATGATCCAAAACATAAAGCAAAATCTACAATGGAATGGTTCACAAATAAACATATCCAGGTGTTAGAATGGCCAAGTCAAAGTCCAGACCTGAATCCAATCGAGAATCTGTGGAAAGAACTGAAAACCGCTGTTCACAAACGCTCTCCATCCAACCTCACTGAGCTCGAGCTCTTTTGCAAGGAGGAATGGGCAAAAATTTCAGTCTCTCGATGTGCAAAACTGATAGAGACTTCCCCAAGCGACTTACAGCTGTAATCGCAGCAAAAGGTGGCGCTACAAAGTATTAACTTAAGGGGGCTGAATAATTTTGCATGCCCAATTTTTCAGTTTTTTATTTGTTAAAGTTTGAAATATCCAATAAATTTCGTTCCACTTCATGATTGTGTCCCACTTGTTGATTCTTCACAAATAATTACAGTTTTATATCTTTATGTTTGAAGCCTGAAATGTGGCAAAAGGTCGCAAAGTTCAAGGGGGCTGAATACTTTCGCAAGGCACTGTATATATACACACACACACACACACACACATATTATATACAGTACATGTGTATGCTAGAGCTGCACAATTCTGGCTAAAATGAGAATCACAATTTTTATGCTTAGAAAAAAATATCACGATTTTCGCGGTGTAACATCATCTTTCACATTATACAAAAACATTGTGCTAACTTTACTGCTTAGTTTTTTTCTTTGAAGTGTATTTTTTCCCAAAAAATTGCGTTTGACATAAAATATTGCAACAATCGCCATTTTATTCTCTAGGGTCTCTGCTAAAAATATATATATAATGTTTGGGAGTTCTAAGTAATTCTCTAGCAAAAAATACTGATTTTAACTTTGTAAGCAACCTTAGTCTTTAAGTGGTTAAACTTCCCTCATCTACAGCCCGAAGTTTATTTCTTTGATCTAAGAACAAAATGTTACAATGTTTATAGTTATCTACCAGCGTGGACAATGATGTCAATAACTTGGCAGGTTGACGGTTTTTTTTTCTGACAGCTTAGTGAGCTAAGAACTCTCTACACTTGTTACATGAATGAATCGGGAAATTCTGCATAGAGATTGTGAGGGGGGTTGAATCGAGATCACAATTTTTTTAACGATTAATCGTGTAGCTCTAGTGTATGCCCGCCCAAGCATATGACTTTCTTTACTTCGCTGCTATGGGCTCAAGCCCCAGATCTTTTGTAGACCTAGCAACGCCCCTGGTCCCAACACTGAACCTTGGGGTACACCACTGATAACCTTAGACCATTCAGAATAAGAATCATTAACCACTACTCTCTGAATTCGGTCTTTTAGCCAGTTCTCTATCCATTTACAAATTGATCTTTCCAAGCCTGTAGACTTTACCTTACACATTAGCCGTGTGTGGGGAACGGTGCCAAACGCTTTTGCAAAATCCAAGTATACCACGTCCACAGCCACCCCTCTGTCTAAGGTTTTACTTACCTCCTCATAAAATGAAATCAGGTTTGTTTGACAACTTCTGTCTTTCATGAATCCATGCTGTCTGTTGCTTAAAATCTTTTTATCCAACAAGAACTCATCTATGTGGTCTTTTATTAAACTCTCCAGTATCTTCCGAGCTATAGAAGTTAAACTAACAGGTCTATAGTTACTTGGTAAAGACTTTGATCCCTTTTTAAATATGGGCACCACATTGGCCCTATGCCAATCCAGTGGTACTATTCCAGTAATTAAGGAGTCCCTAATAATGAGATACAATGGCTTTGAAATGACAGAGCTCAATTCCTTTAAGGTCCGTGGATGGATGCCATCTGGTCCAGGTGTTTTATCTACCTTTATTCTGTCTAAATACTTCTGGGCCATTTCACTTTTGAGCTATTGTGGATCATTTGTGGCTGTGTCACTAGCACCCCCATTATGGACATGAGCTCCCCATGCTCCTTTGTATACACAGAGCTGAAGAAAGTATTTAACAAGTTTGCCTTCTCTTTGTCCCCAGTCACGCACTCTAGATTATTTTGTAAAGGGCCTACATGCTCAGACCTGACCTTTTTTACTATTAATATATTTGAAGAATTTTTTGGGGTTTGTCTTACAATCTTTTGCAATCTCTAGTTCGTTGAGAATTTTTGCATCCTTGATTTCCTTTTTACATATTCTGTTATATTCTTTGTAACATTTAAAAGATGATAGTGTTCCCTCATTTTTCACACTCGCTTTGAGATCACTTCTCACATAGAGACAGACACCACCACCCCTCCGTTGAGCTTCCAGCTCATCTATTTTGCTTTGCAGACTCCTGGCATTGGTGAACAAACACTTTAATTCACTGTCACGTTTTGCACATGTATCTTGCCTATTTTTAATTTTAGCACAAACAGTACCATTTCCAATGGTTGATTGTAACATGGGAACCTTCATATCATCTTTCTTTGCCATCCCCCCATCTTTCCCCATTCCACCCACCAATAGGGGCTGACCTGTCTACCCCATTATAATCTAATGCACCCTCCCCCCTCAATCCTAGTTTAAATACTCCTCCAGCCTTCCCATAAACCTCTTCCCTAGCACGACAGACCCCCTTCCATTTAGGTGCAGACCATCTTTAGCATATAGGTTGCACCTCAATGAAAAGTCAGCCCAGTTACACGAGGTTTTGGCCTCTAGTGTGCATCGGCTGACATTTTCCTGGGGTTTCTACACATGGAAGGCCTGTGAGTACTGAGGGGGCAGTTCTGGCCGTTTTCTGGTGCCAATTTACCCCCCAGCACGGCGCGTATCTCCCTGGCGGCAGCGGCTCTGTGCACAGCGGCAGTGTGGGCAGCAGGAGCGGTGAAGGCAGCGACAGCGGCGGACAGAAGCAGCAGGCGGCTCTTCTCTGGTTGGGTGGTGAGTCCCCCTGGGGTGCCCCCTGTGACAAGCCTTGCGCAGCTGTGGGGTTGGGGGTGCAGTGGTCTCCTGGCAATAGGCCTCTTTTTTCTGGGGCGGCCAGGGTGAGTGACAGTGTGGCAGCCGAGACGGGTGCTTCCCCACTGGACCTCTCAGTGCCTGCAGCCAGCGTTTCAGGGGCCCCTTCCCTTGTAGACGTCATGTCCATGGTTCTGGAGATGTTTGTCCCCCGTGTAGAGTCGTTGTTGAACCGCAGGGACGCCAAAAAGCGTCCCGTGCCCCACCTTCTGCTGGGGAGGACTCGGACCCTGAGGGGGGCTTCTCCGTTGCGGGGACCCCCCTTGAGCTGTCGGATAGCGAGATCCCGGACGCCCCTGATAGCGGGGATGAGTCTGAGGCGTCCGCTGCTGCGCTCAAGAAGGCTCTTGTAGACGCTCTGATCACCTCAGTGCATGAGACCCTGCAACTGGAAGAAGCAGCGGGACCCTCTTGGTGGTGCCCGTCCACTTTGGGTCACATGGACCAGGCCCGGCGGCCAAGGTTTTTTCCCGTATGTGGATAAGTTTGTTTATAGGGACTGGGCTCGGCCCCTGAGCTCCCTCCCCATTCCGAAGAGTTTCGCTGTGCGTTATCCCTTTGAGGATAGCTTATTGAAGAAGTGGGCATCACCTCCCCTGGTTGTCCCCCCCCCCCCCGTGTCCCGCCTGAGTAAGGCGACCACCATCCCACCCATCCTTTAAGGACCCGGCTGACAGGAAGGCTGAAGCTTGCGTCAGATCCCAATGGGGTCTGCCATGCGGCCCATTGTGGCCTCTGCGCTGGTGTCCCAAACGTGCACAGTGTGGGCGAAGCTGCTACACAGCGAGTTGTGCAAGACGCAGGTGTCTCCTGAGTGTGTGGATCTTGCAGATCGCATGATCCAAGGGGCTCAGTATCTGTGCGATGCAGCCCTGGACGCGGCCCCCCTGATATCCAAGGCGTCCGCGGTCTTGGTGAAGGCCCTGGCAGACTTGCCTTTTCCAGGGGGAGGGGGGCTGCTCTTCAGTGACCCCTTGGATGAGATGGTCAAAGATCTCACGGGACGGAAGGGCACCTTTCTCCCGGAGTCTAGGAGGAGTTCGGACTGCTGTCGCCGACAAAGGAGTCGCTGTGCCTGTCGACGAACGATAGAGAAAACTGGATTTTTTTGACTTACCGTAAAATCCCTTTCTCTGAGTTTGTCAACAGGTACAGCACCCTCCCATCTGATGTTGCACTGCTTGTTACGAACTTAGCTAGCAGAGCTGGGTGTGGGGTTATCTGCCAGTGGGGACTGCCCCCTGGGATGGGCTGTGTCTGTTACTGTTCTTTTTTGCTTTTAGAACTGCCTGTCTGCCTAGTAAACTCCTGAAGAGGGCAGTATAACCCACTTAGTCCTAAGAGTTGCTGTGCCTGTCGACAAACTCAGAGAAAGGGATTTTTTACGGTAAGTCAAAAAAAGCCAGTTTTTCCAGTGAGATGCCTCGAGATGGAAGCATTTTTCAAGTGCCACCGAAGACCGATTTGCAGTTTTCCTAAAGTGACTGAATTAAGGCTCATTATAGAAGAATGGAGCAAAATGCATGTTTTCACAGCAAATGTCAAAATTATGCCTTTGTGAAGAGAGTGGTGTATCCAGCGTTTGGAGTCACCTCTTTTAGTTGGTGTGTCCCTTATGGTATTGACCACGTGTTCCTTTACCATTGGAAGATGTGTCTTTCAAGGAAGAACTTAATCACCGCATCTGTTCATAGAAGATGAAGCTTAAATTGACAGCAAGGTTCTGTGATTATGGACAGTCTGGCTTCCTGCCTCAAAATACATATCTGAGTTGGCAGTTGGCGACTAAAGAACAGGGTCATCTGACCCCTACACAGTCCTTCTGTAATTAGAAGCCCAAATAATCATGGTTCAAAATATGCCTTTGCTGCTAGAGAACATACCAGTGGTAAGGTACTGAATTGTCCTGGTGTTCCTCTCTTCACCTGGGACCAGTGCCTTCATGCTTGGTGACTTGGGACCATGGTCTCTCACAGTGGCGTAACTAGAACCTTCAGGGCCCTAATGCAAGAAACCATGAAGGGACCCATGGACGGGGCCCTTCCCTCCCAGCCCGGGCCAGTTGCGCAAATGCAATGTGTGTGTTCCTGACATGCAGACAAACACACAGGGGTGTCGTTCATTCTTAATGGTACCTATATGCATTGGAAAAAAAAAAAAGATAAGGGCATTTTTTTACATGTGTTTCTGCAGGGCAGCCTACTGAAATAAATTTGCTGCCTTATGTGCAGCACATAGCTGCACAGATGTGAACCAAGGGTTTGATCACATGGGAGTTTGAGGGGTGGTAAAACCACGCGCTTTAGCTGCGTCTTTACCACCCCCCAACTGTTCTTCCAAATGAAGCAACTGGGTGTGTACACATGCTGCGGCTGGAAGTATACCACATGTGAATGGGGCTGCACTACAACCACCGCGCAACTGTGTGCATTGAACCCAGTTCCAGCATAATGATGATGCATTTAGGGGGTTAAAACAGACGGCGAGGAGGCAACATATTACCTCTTTATTGCCTGTGGAATGTCTCTGAAAAATGATCTGAGCATGGATAGCGCTTTTCAGAGGAACAGCATTTTCTTTCTGGTACTATGAACAAGCCATAAAAAAAAAATCAGTTTTGATTCTACACATATAGGGGGTCAGGATTAAAAGTAATGTGCATGTATACACACATATAGTTTCTCACAAAAGTGAGTACACCCTTCACATTTTTGTAAATATTTTATTATGTCTTTTCGTGTGACAGCACTGAATAAATTACACTACAATGTAAAGTAATGCGTGTACAGCTTGTATAACAGTGTAAATTTGCAAGTCACAAGATGTGACTTGTTAGTGTTACAAGGTCTCAGGTGTGAATGGGGAGCAGGTGTGCTAAATTTGGTGTTATCCCTCTCACTCTTTCATACTTGTGATTGGAAGTTCAGCATGGCACCTCATGGCAAAGAACTCTCAGGATCTGAAAAAAAAAAAAAAGCATTATTGTGCTACATAAAGCCCTGAGCTGCAGCACGGTGGCCAAGACCATACAGTGGTATAATAGGACAGGTTCCACTCAGAACAAGCCTCACCATGGTCCACCAAAGAAGTTGAGTGCAAGTGCTCAGCATCATATGCAGAGGTTGTCTTTGGGCAACCTGCAGAGGTTGAAGGGGTTGGGGGGGGTCAGCCTGTCAGTGCTCAGATCATACGCCGCACACTGCATAAATTTGGTCTGCATGGTTGCCGTCCCAGAAGGAAGCCTCTTCTAAAGATGATGCACAAGAAAGCCTGCAGTTTGCTGAAGACAAGCAGACTAAGGACATAGATTACCGGAACCATGTCCTGTGGTCTGATGAGACCAATATAAACTTATTTGGTTCAGATGGTGTCAAGCATGTGTGGCGGCAACCAGGTGAGGAGTACAAAGACAAGTGTGTCTTGCCTACAGTCAAGCATGGTGGTGGGAGTGTCATGGTCTGGGGCTGCATGAGTGGAGCTACAGTTCATTGAGAGAACCATGAATGCCCACGTGTACTGTGACATACTGAAACAGAGCATGATCCCCTCCCTTCAGAGACTGGGCCATAGGGCAGTATTTCCAATATGATAATGACCCCAAACACACCTCCAAGATGACTACTGCCTTTCTAAAGAAGCTCAGGGTAAAGGTGATAGGCTGGCCAAGTATGTCTCCAGACCTAAAACCTTTTGAGCATCTGTGGGGCCTCCTCAAATGGAAGGTTGAGGAGCGCAAGGTCTCTAACATCCACCAGCTCAGTGATGTCATCATGGAGAAGTGGAAGAGGACTCCAGTAGCAACCTGTGAAGCTCTAGTGAATTCCATGCCCAAGAGGGTTAAGGCAATGCTGGAAACTAATGGTGGCTACACAAAATATTGACACTTTGGGCCCAATTTGGAAATTTTAATTTAGGGGTGTACTCCATGGGCGTCCGCAGAAGTTTTTTCAGGGGGGGGCATCATTTTAAGGTCACCCATTCTCTGCCCCTTTTTGACAATGTCATTATCACATTATCATGGTCAGAGACCGCAGTCATTGTACAGGAAACCGTCAGAGACTGCAGACATGGTACAGGAGACAATCAGAGACTGCAGGCATTGTACAGAAGACGGTCAGAGACTGCAGACATGGTACAGGAGATGGTCAGAGACTACAGACATGATACAAGAGACGGTCAGAGACTGCAGACATAGTACAAGAGATGGTCAGAGACTGCAGACATGGTACAGGAGACAATCAGAGACTGCAGACATTGTACAGAAGATGGTCAGAGACTGCAGACATGGTACAGGAGATGGTCAGAGACTGCAGACATGGTACAGGAGATGGTCAGAGACTACAGACATGATACAAGAGACTGCAGACATAGTACAAGAGATGGTCAGAGACTGCAGACATGGTACAGGAGACAATCAGAGACTGCAGACATTGTACAGAAGATGGTCAGAGACTGCAGACATAGTACAGGAGATGGTCAGAGACTGCAGACATGGTACAAGAGACGGTCAGAGACTGCAAACATGGTACAGGAGACATTAGAGAGACTGCGGACATGGTACAGGAGATGGTCAGAGACTGCGGATATGGTACAAGAGACGGTCAGAGACTGCAAACATGGTACAGGAGATGGTCAGAGACTGCAGACATGGCACAGGAGCTGGTCAGAGACTGCAGACATGGTACAGGAGATGGTCAGAGACTGCAGACATGGTACAAGAGACGGTCAGAGACTGCAAACATGGTACAGGAGACATTAGAGAGACTGCGGACATGGTACAGGAGATGGTCAGAGACTGCGGACATGGTACAAGAGACGGTCAGAGACTGCGGACATGGTGCAAGAGACGGTCAGAGACTGCGGACATGGTGCAAGAGACGGTCAGAGACTGCAGACATGGTACAGGAGACGGTCAGAGACTGCAGACATAGTACAGGAGATGGTCAGAGACTGCGGACATACTACAGGAGACGGTCAGAGACTGCGGACATAGCACAAGAGATAATCAGAGACTGCATACATAGCCCAAGAGACTGTCAGAAACTGCATACATGGCTCAAGAGGATAAGTACCTAGTGGGGAACCCCAGATTCCGGGGGGGGCAACTGCCCCCCCTTGCCCCTACCTGCGGACGTCCATGGTGTACTCCCTTTTGTTGCCAGCGGTTTAGACATTAATGGCTGCGTGTTGAGTTATTTTGAGGGGACAGGAAATGTACACTACTTAAACAAACAAACAGTGCCTCCTCTGGTGGTGAGTAAATAATAAGTGCGTGTGTTAAAACATATATATATGTATGTGTACCCACTACGGGCACACCTACATGGAATGGGGGGCAGCTTCCTTCAGATATACATCTGCTGTAAGAATAAATGGATGGTCATAGATAGCGCCTCCCCTCAAAATACATAACAAATAAATGAATATGAATAAACAAACATAATTAATTGAATAAGTGTCCATTCATGATCAATCATAACATGATTGCTCCAAAAAAAAGAGACAAAAAAAAGTGTCACATAAATCAGTTCATAATCCCAAATTTGCTGGTGCTGAATATATCAATCAACCAATAATCTTCTAAAGTGACATGGTGCTTGAAGGTGCTCATTAAAGTGCTCAAATATCATACTGTGCCGAACCCCTTTGTGTCCCCACTCACCAAAAATTATTGACCAACTGCTTTTCAGTCAGAGGTCAAAACAGGCTTGTGTCAGTGGGGAGAGACAGCAGGAAAAAACTGGACACTGGATAATGGACCTCAATCTTCATACACGGGAGTAACGTCTAGATGGCTCAAGAACAGAAATATCCTCATGTGTAGACCATAAAAACACTTTATTGCGCAAAGCAGAGAGCTACTTACAAGATAGCTGATATAAAAAGCCTGTTTGACAATGAGATGTCCACAGCGGCGTGCGTTCCACACTCTCCCTCCATTCGGACCGGAAGTGGCTGCGGCGACCGGAAGTGACGTCAATGCGTTTCACCCTCGTGATAGGGTGTCATCGCGGACACCGTGACGACGCCCTATCACGAGGGTGAAACGCGTTGACGTCACTTCCGGTCGCCGCAGCCACTTCCGGTCCTGATCAGCTTGAAGACTTTTGTGGTATTTGTGTAGAGGCTCTTTATCTTCTCAGGTGGTAAAGCTGCCCTTTCCTCTTGGCAAAAAGCCTCCAGTTCCTGGAAATTCTTGGGGTGTCTTGCATAAACTGAACATTTGAGATATCCCCAGAGTTTCAATGATATTGAGGTAAGGAGACTGAGATGGCCACTCCAGAACCTTCACTTTATTCTGCTGTAGCCAATGACATGTCGACCTGGCCTTGTGTTTTGGATCATTGTCATCTTGGAATGTCCAAGTACGTTCCATGTGCAGCTTTCTGGCTGATGAATGCAAATGTTCCTCCAGTATTTTTTGATAACATACTGCATTCATCTTGCCATTAATTTTGACCAAATTCCCTGTGCCTTTGTAGCTCACACATCCCCAAAACATCAGGAAACCACCTCCGTGTTTCACAGGCCTTGCTGACTCCTCTCCAAATGTAACATTTAGGCTTGTGGCCAAAAAGTTCAATTTTGGTCTCATCACTCCAAATGACTATGCCAGAAGGTTTGAGGCTTGCCTCTGTGCTGTTTGGCGTATTGTAAGCGGGATACTTTGTGGCATTTGCATAGTAATGGCTTTTTCTGGCGACTCGACCATGCAGCCCATATTTCTTCAAGTGCCTCCTTATTGTGCATCTTGAAACAGCCACACCACATGTTTTCAGAGAGTCCTGTATTTGACCTGAAGTTATTTGTGGCTTTTTTTTTGCATCCCGAACAATTTTCCTGGCAGTTGTGGCTGAAATTTTAGTTGAACAAATGAACAATATATACATACCGCGTTATAATAAGTGAAAAATTATCATATAAAAATAATCAGTGAACAGGTAGCCGCAATTCTTAGGATACACCCATAAAACATATACAAATAAACAAAAAACTGCGCAACCTTAAAATGTAACTTTTTCATAAAAATTTGTTCTATATAAAGTGTTAAAAGCAATCATAATCATCAAAGTGCTTCAAAGTTCATATAAAGTCTTTTTAAGCTGTTAATTAATGAAGTGATGAGAAATAAGTTCTTGCACCAAACTGATGAAAGGAGGATGGTATAGCTGCTGTCACCCCACACTTCGAATATAGGGACTCTTACCAGAGCCTATTGGCTGCCTATCGCTAGGTCAGCCTATAAGGCACACTTCACTTGAATGAGTCATGTTTGGCAGGCTACTCGCTTTTGTGGAAGCTGGCTCTGGAGGGGGAAGAATTGGCACATCTATCCTGAAAGTGAGGCTGGTTCATTCAACATACGCCCGCAGAGGCTATCTGCCTGCCTTATAGGCTGACCTACAAACCTTTTTCTCATTAGCGCATAGATCCGTCATTATTGGCAGCTGTTAATTTTGGCAAAACTGTCCTCTCATTAGCTGGGGGCCGTAATTAACCCTGGTTTGTTTCCGCATTATATCCCACCCTGGGTAGCTAGTTCATTCCCAATGGTAGGCTGGCATGGAGCTGTCAGGAAAACGGGAAATTGAATATTAAATACTTACCGCAATTTTCCTTTCCTGACGAGCTCCATGTCAGCACAGACTCCCACCCAGGTGCAGAAACTGAATTATGGAACGCCGGCTCTCAGGCCGGAGTTAAATTTATGAGTTGGGTCCTGTAGGTGGGGGTATGGGTGGAGCATAGGAAGGGTGACATGGAGCTTGTCAGGAAAGGAAAATTGCGGTAAGTATTTGATATTCAATTTTCCGTTTTCATTCTGATCCCTTTTTGTTGTGTTATTGTCTTTTCTTTTGAAGTACCTGTTTTCTGCAAATATTTTGTTTGCACCGTTTTACCTGTTTACTAAATTTTTATAAAAACGTGATCTCTAGCACCAAGGCAGAACTTAAAGAATCCATGTCTCTTTGAAGAGTGCTACTATATTGTAAAACTTTGAAATATTCCTGTCTGTTGTGACTGTGTATTTTAGACATTTATTAAAAGTTCTAAGTGTTATTGCAGATATTCTGGTTGGTATTACCTAGTGGCGTAACGAGTTAACTGTGTAGTTAACCACTTGACCTTCAGAAGGTTTACCCCCTTCCTGACCAGGCCATTTTTGCGATAAGGCACTGCGTTACTTTAACAATTGCGTGGTCGTGCAACACTGTACCCAAATAAAATGTGTCCTTTTTTCCCCAAATGGAGCTTTCTTTTGGTGGTATTTGATCACCTTTTACACTATAAACCAAGAACGACTGACAATTTTGAAAAAAAAAATTTTTACTTCTGCTCCAAATCAGATCCAATAATAATATGTAAAAACTCAAATATCTTCATCAATTTGGGCCAATGTGTATTCTGCTACATATATTTGGTAAAAAAAAAATCCCAAAAAGCATATATTGATTGTAGATGCTATAACTTTTGCGCAAACCAAACTATGGGATATTTTTATTGATTTGTTTTTTTTACTAGTAATGGCGGCGGCCAGCAACTTATAGCGGGGCTGCGATATTGCGGAGGACAAATTGGACACCTAAGTCCCCTTTCACACGTGTGCAACTTGGGACTGCCAAGTCACATGACAAGTCGTACCCCATGATTTTCAATGAATACCATTCATATCTGTGCGACTTGAAGTTGCACCCACTTCAAAGAAGTCCCTGTACTACTTTGGTCCAACTTTGATGCGAGTTGAGGTCCATAGACCTCAAGTTTACACAGGCATTCCGTAAAATCGCAGCTAAATCGTGGCAATGTGAAAGGGGCCTAACTGACAATTTTACTTTTTTGGGGACCAGTGACATTACAAAAGTATGCACTGTCACTGTACTAATTATTATTATATTATTAATTTATTATATATTAATTATAACAATTTACGCAGCGCTTTATAACTTGAGGGTAGACAGTACAAATACAATACACTTAAATACAGTAGGAATCAGAGGGCCCTGCTCGTTAGAGCTTGGCACTGACAGGGAAGGGGTTAACTTTAGGGGCGATCAAAGGGGTAACTGTGAGCCTAGCTAATGTTTCAGTGTAGTAGAGGAGGTGCTTTTACTACTGGAAGGCATGGATCGGTGTTTTGCTCTACAGAAACTACAGATCCATGCCTTCTGTACTGACAGAACATCAATCTGCCTTGTTTACATTGGCATTCTGTCAGTGTACTGAACGATCAGCTCCCACTGTGTAAAATCACAGCGGGCGCAAGCCGCCGTCAGCGTGCACTCGTGCCTGATACGTGGGAGTGGAAGAATCGCATTTATATATATGATTCTGCGCAGCGTGGCTGCCCTGTAGCAGTAAATCTGCTATGGAGAGGATGGCAAGTGGTAGATTGAACCCAGAGTTGAGTACTCTGCCTGCTGGCATGTAGGATGTGGTCCTGTGAGCTGGAAAATCTTTGTGCAGAATGAGACTGAGAGTGTCATCACCATGTGTTTATGACAGTGTGGTGTAAGTTTGACCAGTCATTTGTCACATGTTGGTGAGAGTGGCTGGGGTCTGGCACTGCATTTGTCACACACATGATTGGATGATGTTAGCAGAGCTTTACCCCATTCACAAAGCTAAAGAAAATGTCTTTTGCAACATGAACAACTTATTTGCTTTTGGTAAATCAACTCTAAAGACTCCTATATTGCATTTCTGCTTCGCCATTGTACTATTAACAAGCAAAGTAAAAATAGTAAGTGATAAACTGACAAATGCTTATTTGTCACTGTTCCAGGTACCCATTTAATTTCACGTAAAAGTCATTAGCAAGGGTAATGGTTTCTTTTAGTCTATATTGGAAATCAAAAGACAAAACACTTCTTTCTTTTTGTTGCTGTCATTATCAATCTTCCTAACAAAACTATATCACGTTACGCTCAGTCTAATCTTTGCAGTTCCTGAGAAATACATATGCTTAGTAGAATGAGCAAACATTATAGGGTGCTTTACTAAAAGCACATTAACAACAAAGTGTATACATTTTCATTGATGCTGTGTGCTTAGTACAGTAAATATTGTCCTAAAGATATGATATGGAAAATTAGTCCCATATTTGCTCTATAAATCATGTACAAGAAAGTGTTTTATGGTACTGTACAGATGTACTGTCCTATAATTGCAGGTGTGTGTGTACAGTAGACATATTAATTTCTACATAGAAGCATAGCTGTGGATGCAGTCATCCGACAGCTGCAGTATTGGGAATGTTTGACTTTTATTGCATTATTGACGTATTGCTTGTCTCATCCTTATACTGTGTAGACTCAGTATCATAATCTAATAAATGGTGTAGTCCTACTTTTCTCATTCTGTGGGGAATGCCACTTTCTCTGGTGGAGTACACACACAAGCTCCAAAGTTCACTACACAAAAAAAAGCTCACACTCCTGTGTATGTTTCTTACACCAGCAAAGATTTTTAGTGTTATGCCTTTGAGGACATGGGATCAATCACATTCTTATGCACACTCAATCATCTATGCAAGGGATCTTAGTATTTTTTCAGTGCATAGATGGAGTCAGTCTCTATCCTTTTGCAGCTGAAGTTTTAACGTCCCCCTGGGCAGATACACAATGAATGGATGGATTAAACCAGCACTTGAAAGTCCCAAGGTAAAGTGCAGTTATCCTGGGGATTTGTCTCCTTAACACTAATAAATTAGATTCTCACCAGATATGATCCCTGGGGAACATGGGTCCAAATGAAGTTGAATTTCAAAATTGTGTCTTCTCTTCATTCAATTTCCTCTCCAACACATGAAGCCCGAAACAAAACTAATAGTGTAGTATATTCAGCTCCACAGAATAAAATAAATAACAACTACCCATGAGATCCTTTATCCCCCTTTACAGTCCCAGGGTTTGGCACTGTAGTTGCCTGGAATTTATGGAGTCAAAGCCAAAATATGATTTTTAAGATAAAAATACCCCTAGAATAATCATGCCTTGTGCAGTGTAACAAAGGTATGCTATACACTATGCCCAGTTTTCTATTTGTGCAGCATAGTTTTCTTACTTTGTGAAGTTCTTGCACAGCGCAGCCATCTCCAGTGTGGGCTTCTGAAGCTGTGGTGTCCTTCCTTGATTTTGTTCCTGGATCTTGCACATGTGCAATGCACTGCAATCTTGGTCAGCTTGGCATGACACAGCCCTGCCAAGCTGACCAAGATTTTCCATAGACGCCGATTCAAAATGGGAGAAGTGCCATGCCAAGCTGACCAAGATTTTCCATAGGTGCCAATGCAAAACAGGAGCAGTGCCATACCAAGATCTCCCAGAAGCCAATGCAAAACCGGAAATTATGTACAGCCCCACGGCCCCTAAAGGAGGAAATGAAATTAGATATAGGCATAAATCAGGTAGGTGAACAGAAAAAAAAAGAAAAATTGCCCATTCATTTTAAGGATGCACATTAGTGCTGCATGGTGAGGAGTGAAAAATGTGGGTGAAACTCTGCTTTAAGTGCTTTCAGGGAAATCTTCGGCTAGAGCTTGGCTTGCTTTCCCTGATTGCTTCACTGAGCCAGCACATGCGCAGTAGTTGAAGGGATACATGAGGCAGTGTGGCCCAGCGTCTGAAAGGCCATGGACCGGTACTGGTTCGAGGCCCAGGGGTTGGGAACCCCTGGTTTAGTATATAGTAAGGTGTAGTTTGTGAGGGGGTGGTATGAAGACATAGGCGTAAAATGGTGGACAAAGAGGTAAAAGTTATACTCATAAAGCTTTAAACTCCTCAGTGGTTGCTACATAGCAATATACCTACCTTATGCCCTGTTTTGGAGCTGTTCACAGTGTGGCCCTGCCCAGCGTGACAGATCCTTGCACAATAAAATTCTTTGCCACATCCAGTGCCTACTGCATCACGTGCCCCACTCATTCCTATGGCTGGAGCCACTATAAGTATTAAGTGAACATTCACATAATCTGGACACAGCTGGGACTATTTTTTTTTCTTTTTGAGCAGAGGTTAATTGACCCCAGGTGGGGATGCACACTGAAGATCTCATAGGCTGGGCTTTAAGTTGTATTTTATGAATGAATACAACCTCTTCTGATTGACTGAGGTGGAGTTCATGATGTCATCAGCTTGCCTCAGCCAATCAGAGGAAGTTTAGTATTCAAAGCTGCTTATGAATGCCTGAGCACCGCTCACCTCGACCCTTATTTGTTCCGGGTATGAGATGAGAAGGTCTTGTCTCACAGCCAGGTGTATTCTGTACATAGGTGAGGCTACATAACATTGATAAGACAGGTGCACCATAGGGGCGTGATCGGAGCAGGCAGCGTGTCTCCACAGCTCTGTGCCATCCTGATTAAAATCCGTTTTGGGAAGCTTTATTTTTGTTCTTTTCCCGGCGCATCATGTGGCTCACCCCTTCCTGCACCAGGGGATGTCTAAATTGGCCGGGAAGGCAATTCAGACGCTGCAGAGGGACAAGCCGCAGACCCGCTCCCAGAGCGGAGTAGGCCACAGCTCCGCCCCTCCTATGCCTCAGCTCTCCGGCTTGGCGCTCAGCCCCGAACGGCCCAGACACGTGCAGCTATGGAGCAGACGGAGGGAAAGGAGGGATCCGGATCGAGCATCGCGGCCGCGGATGCACTGAATGGATCCCCGGAGATCGCGGCCATAACAGGCCCCATCCTGGCAGCCATAGCCGACCGCAAAGCGGAGGGGAAGGTGAGCATAGATAAGCTGTCTACTGAGTGCTCCCTTATCCGCCATGACCTGGACAAAATCCGGTCGAGGTTGTCCACGGCGGAGGCCAGGATTGCAGTGGTGGAGGACAGTCGAGTCGGTTAACCCATCATACACGGTCTCTCCTCAGGAGGTGGTGACGTTAGGACCGGAGGCGGCACCTGTTGGAGCTGGCCTAAA
>BLSH010072080.1:1722346-1748464 GCA_018402905.1 Glandirana rugosa | reverse complement strand
CAACACAGTCTCTTCCTCAGGAGTGGACTCGAGTCAGGTAGGCTCAGTAGCACCTTGTCCTCCGGGAGGCTCCGCTCCTCTGTCTTGCTGCAGTGAGTCCGCGACTTCTTCTTCCCGCCGCGAGTGACCGTCCCCGAGCAACCGCGCTGCCCACACACAGGTCTCTGAGTCTCTCTCCTCTCCGCCGACTCCAAGGCACGCACCATCCGAACCAATCCCTCCCTGCCCTAGATCA
Organism: Glandirana rugosa; assembly: GCA_018402905.1. Taxonomy (NCBI): domain Eukaryota; kingdom Metazoa; phylum Chordata; class Amphibia; order Anura; family Ranidae; genus Glandirana; species Glandirana rugosa. The sequence continues at coordinate 1,748,229 of BLSH010072080.1, read as the reverse complement.
CTCCGCAGCCCACACGAGGATAAGTGGGCGGCGCCACACTCCCTGGCTGTCTTCCTACGGCCTAGGAGGAGTCGGGGGGATGCATGATGTTGATACAGTTACAAAAAAAAAAAAAAGTGATGTGTAAAAAAAAAAGTCAGCGGCGGACACCACAGGCAGCCCTGTCGGACACCGGTGTCTGGGAGTGGACACCTTGCCTATCCCTGCAAAGCATGTTTGTGCTCTCCCCCTCCAGCCACAACAGGAGATAAACATGTTGCCCGTAATTGCTTTATGTAATCATTACTGAACTGCAGACACACTACTCTGCTGTACTTCAGTATTAGAAATATTCCTCTCATGCAGCTTTGAGATCTTTCTAACAACAATAAGTGCTTTTATGGTGTATGAGCACATCCCGAGACGCACCACAGAAATAAAATGCCGGGCCATGCTGTTTTACATCAGCATGTAGCAAAAAGTAAATGTCAGCACGAGAAAAAACATAATTAACTCACTAATCAATAACACAATAATGGTGGAACCCTCTAATGCAGTGGTTCTCAACTCCTGTCCTCAGGACCCACTATCAGGCCAGGTTTGCAAGATAACTGAAATATATCACAGGTAATATAATTTGCTGGTCAGTGATTGCAGTATTCTAAGTCTGCATCTCCCCAAGGTAATACTTAAATTCTGGCCTTTTAGTAAGTCCTGAGGACAAATGTTGAGAACCACTGCTCTAATGTATGGAAATCTCAAAAAACTTCAATATTATCACAATACCGGTCTCTGTGATATGCAACGTCACATATAATACACATCACACTGAAAACAAGACATACTAAATGACTGCAAAATTTGCAGGGATGGTGGAAACCCCTCCTACAGATATTTGGCTGTGGACAGTGTCAGTAAAGCAGTGGACGGTGTCCACTGCTTATCATCACAACCTATCAGTGCAGCTTATCAGTGTCCATAAGTGCAGCCTTAGTGCCCATTAGTGCAGTTTATCAGTGCCCATAAGTGCGGTCTCATCTATGCCCACCAGTGCGGTCTCATCTGTACCCACCAGTGCATTTTATCAGTGCCCATAAGTGTGGTCTCATCTGCGCTTACCAGTGTGGTCTCATGTGTGCCCATCAGTGTGGTCTGATCTGTGCCCACCAGTGCAGTCTCATCTATGCCCACCAGTGCAGTCCCCATCTGTGCCCATATGTGCAGAGCAGGGATCGTTACCAGACATCAGCTGGATGACAGAGCAGAGATCTTCGGCTGTGACAGGTCTTGTATATGAAAATACAGATTGCCATAATGTCCCGCCTCCTGGCCCGGCATTGTGATAGACATCGCACTGGTCGGACCAGGAGGCGAGATGTTACGGCAATCAGTGTTTTCATATACAAGACCTGTCACAGCCGGAGATCTCCGCTCTGTCATCGGGCTGATGTCTGGTACCTAGAGTTGAGCAAACCCCAACTGTAAAGTTCGGGTCCGTACCGAACTTTGTGGTGTCTGTGACCCGGACCCGGACCCGAACCCGGACATTTGAAAAAAAAGTCCGGGTTCGGGTATTTTATCCCGCCTGGTGAATAGCTGCAGGGCAGCCAATCAACAAGCGTTTCACTGGTTTGCCCTTAGAAGCTATCACAGCCATGCCTACTAATGGCATGGCTGTGATTGGCCAGTGCATCATGTGACCCAGCCTCTGTATAAGCTGGAGTCACGTAGTGCTGCATGTCACATGCTCTCAGGCTAGTGCAGGGAGAGGATGCTGCCGGCGCTGTGAGGGACAGATTGCAGATCTAATAACATCTCATCCTGCATTACAGAACGATCTGATTCTGGACTAGGTAGAGATTACTACTGCTTTGAGGGACAGATTGCAGATCTAATAACATCTCATCCTGCATTACAGAACGATCTGATACTGGACTAGGTAGAGTTTACTACTCCTGCTTTTAGGGACAGATTGCAGATCTAATAACATCTCATCCTGCATTACAGAATGATCTGATGCTGGACTAGGTAGAGTTTACTACTCCTGCTTTTAGGGACAGATTGCATATCTACTAACATCTCATCCTGCATTACAGAACGATCTGATACTGGACTAGGTAGAGTTTACTACTCCTGCTTTTAGGGACAGATTGCAGATATAATAACATCTCATCCTGCATTACAGAATGATCTGATACTGGATTAGGTAGAGTCTACTGCTTTGAGGGACAGATTATTGTTCTAAAATCATCTCCTAGTTCTATAGGGAGAGGTTCCTGCTGCTCCTGTGAGGGACAGATTATTCTTCTAAAATCATCTAGTGATATAGGGAGAGGTTCCTGCTGCTCCTGTAAGGGACAGATTATTGTTATACAATCATCTCCTAGTGCTATAGGGAGAGGTTCCTGCTGGTGCTGTAAGGCAATGGTTCTCAACCCTGTCCTCAAGTACCCCCAACAGGCCATGTTTTGGGAATTTCTCTTAGATAAAATAGCTGTCCAAAATACCAAGTCATTGACCCTGATTTAAAGCACCTGTGCAAGATAAAGGAAAACCTGCAAACATGACCTGTTGGGGGTACTTGAGGACAGGGTTGAGAAACACTGCTGTAAGGGACAGATTATTGTTCTAAAATCATCTCCTAGTGATATAGGGAGAGGTTCCTGCTGGTGCTGTAAGGGACAGATTATTGTTCTATAATCATCTCCTAGTTCTATAGGGAGAGGTTCCTGCTGGTGTTGTAAGGGGCAGATTATTGTTCTACAATCATCTCCTAGTGCTATAGGGAGAGGTTCCTGTTGGTGCTGTAAGGGACAAATTATTGTTCTATAATCATCTCCTAGTTCTATAGGGAGAGGTTCCTGCTGCTCCTGTGAGGGACAGATTATTGTTCTAAAATCATCTTCTAGTGATATAGGGAGAGGTTCCTGCTGCTCCTGTGAGGGACAGATTATTGTTCTAAAATCATCTCCTAGTTCTATAGGGAGAGGTTCCTGCTGCTCCTGTGAGGGACAGATTATTGTTCTAAAATCATCTCCTAGTGATATAGGGAGAGGTTCCTGCTGCTCCTGTAAGGGACAGATTATTGTTCTATAATCATCTCCTAGTTCTATAGGGAGAGGTTCCCGCTGGTGCTGTAAGGGACAGATTATTGTTCTACAATCGTCTCCTAGTGCTATAGGGAGAGGTTCCTGCTGCTCCTGTAAGGGACAGATTATTGTTCTATAATCATCTTCTAGTTCTATATGGAGAGGTTCCTGCTGGTGCTGTAAGGGACAGATTATTGTTCTTGAATCGTCTCCTAGTGTTACAGGGAGAGGTTCCTGCTGTTAGTGTGAGCGGTGCATTTCTTGCACAAAAATAAGTGCGTCTACGTTGCTGTTTTCCAAAAAAAAAAGAAGAATTTATTATTCATTTTTTTTGTATTAATAAATAGTGCTACATAGTACATTTGCGGGCAGAATGAAGAGAGCGTCAAATAAGGGATGTGGTCGTGGTGCTGCTGGTGTTGGTGGTGTTGGTGAAGCTCCCGTTGCAAGGAGAGGACGTGGTCGATCTGTGCCAGCTACACGCACAATTGAAACACCTTCCTCAGGTGCGAGTAGCCGACAGAACCTTCAATGTTATATGGTAGGTCCGAATGCCGCTCAAGAATGGTGAGGCCAGAACAAGTACAGGCGTTAGTAGATTGGGTGGCTGACAATGCCTCCAGTTCCTTCACATTGTCTCCCTCCCAGTCCCTTGATGAAAGCTCCGAGTTGGCACCTGAACCCCATGGCCATCTGTCTTTCACCTTAGCCCCTTGTAAATTAGCCAAGCAATCTGAGCCCCAAGTCATGCAACAGTCTCTTATGCTTTTTGATGACTCTCCTGGTGTGCTTTCCGTGGGCCATCCACATAGCCCTGCCCCAGAAGTGGAAGACATTGAGTGCACCGATGCCCAACCACTTCTGTTGCAGGATGAGGACATGGAAACACCAGCGCAGCACGTCTCTGATGATGACGAAACACAGGTGCCAACTGCTGCAGCTTTCCTCAGTGTGCAGACTGACAAGGAGGGCAGTGGTGAAAGGTGGGTGGAAGATGATGTAGAGGAGGATGATGAGGTCCTAGACGCCACTTGGTATGAGGGTCATGCGAGTGACGTGTGCAGTTTGGAGGAAGAGGGAGGTGGTGGTCGCACAGAGGCACCAGCACAGCAAAAGAGGAAGCAGGTTGCAAAAGTGGAGCGAGCGTCCCCTAGACAGTACGACTGCTACTACCTAGCACACCAAAGGCAGCTCAAAGGCGTTTCCCCGCATGGCAGTTCTTCAGACAATGTGCTGGGGACAAGACAGGAGTGGTTTGCACGCTGTGCAATGATAGCCTGAAGCGAGGCATAAATGTTCTAAACCTGAGCACAACCTGCATGACCAGGCATCTAAATTCAAGGCACAAGCTGCATTGGAATAATTACCTCAAAATCCAAGAAAGGTCTCGGTCTCCTCCTGGTTCCTCTTCTGCTGCTGCTGCCTTGGCCTCTTCCTCCATCTCTACAGTGACAGTGTCACCTGCCACCCAGCAAACAGAGCATGTGACAGCAACGCCACCGTCCCCAAGCATTTCCACACGGTCCCATGAAAGCTTACAGCTCTCCATCTCCCAAACACTGGAGAGAAAGAGGAAGTACCCCCCTACCCACCCGCAATCCCTGGCCCTGAATGCCAGTATTTCAAAATTCCTGGCCTTTGAAATGCTGTCATTCCGTCTGGTGGACACGGACAGTTTTAAAAACCTGATGGCGGTGGCTGTCCCACAGTATGTTAAAAAATGTAAAAATAAATAATACAATTCTACACAAATGTAAAAAAAAAAAATTCTAAAAGCTAAAGTTTTTTTAAAAAATTAAGGACTTTCAAATGTTTTATATTGCCTCCTCACCGCCTGTTTTAACCCCACAACTGCATGCTTTGCATGTGTTTGTGGGGCACTTGCAGAGCAGCGCTATTCAATTAAATGGGTATTTATCAATGAGGGTTTAGTTTCTGCCATGACTGTGAAGCATAGCATCGCAGCCATGGCATTTTAGCGAAAATACACTGCATATAACACAATATCCACATATATAAATAAATCTAGATATGCATATATAAAAAGAAGGAAATACAACAGTAATAAAAATGGAGATAAGAGAGTTAAACATCTTTACATTCCAAAAGCGGACTTAAAACTGACGCCTGTGGGCCAAATGCAGCTAGCTACAGAATTTAATCTGGCCCACAGCAAAGGTCCGCTTTTCCCCCTCTGCACCTGTACTGCCGTTTATCAGCGGCCCTGGCTGCAAGGTACTGCCCTGAATTTATGTGTTTTTGGATTTTCTCTTATTTTCCAGTACCCTATTGGTGCAGATGTTTGAAATTATTTATGTTTAGCTTTATTATATCAATTGCTCTTTCAAATTAATTTGAACGTATACAGCCATTTTGTGTTTTTTTTTTTTTGTTTTTTTTTACAATTGTAACAATGATTTATTTACATACACATTTTTATATTAATCATACGTTTTATAAATATCAAAAGTTTTGATGTGTCAGCCCTGGTAAAGGGGAATTGTTTGGCCCCTGAAACTTGTTGGCCATCTTATCTACCTATTGTTTCAATTTTATCCATGATTAATGTTTATACATTCATAATATTACTGGCTGGTGCTCGTTTTTTCTGATCTCACGTGGATTTCTCAGTGGAGTTTTTTCACCCTTATTGGAAGAGGGGTGTGTTGTGTGGAATAGCTACCAAGGTTTAGTCATCAAACCCAACTAATGTTTTCTGTTTGATGGACAAAAGATTCAAGTCGAGCTCCTCATATTCTCCATTTCTTCCTATCGTCAATGTTGTCTGCTTATGTAATACCCAGAGTGATTAGAACAGATTTTTTCTCAGCTTCTTTTCCTTGGGTAACACCAGCCCTTTTACAGGACCGCAGTTGTCTCCTGGGGGTGCTCATGCCCACTACAGATTACAAGTCAGCACAGTAGTAAAAAGGCGCTGAAGTCACTTGAAACTGTTGAACAGGTCACATGTTTTTTTTTTAAATGTTTTATTTAAAAGAAGAAGGGGGTTTCCAAATGATACAAGTGTCCATACACATTATAATAGAAGTACAAAGGGGGCGTGGCTTGACCTTCTATGTGAGCAGACGTGCTTCACATCGGCTCCTGGATCCTGTACTTACCTATCCTGATTTGAGCAAATTCATCCGCCGAAATCGCCGATCGGAATCGCCGCTCCCAGTTGGGACTATACCTGCTGCAGCTACTGGTCACAATCCAGGTGCAGAAAAGATGACTAAAAGGACCAGAGAATAGATCCCGGCCAAGGAGCAGCTCCAATATGGCGGAGCTCCACCACAGCAGAGATCCGGAAAAGACCGCCAAAGCTATGCTTCCAATCTCCTGGGGAGATTTGCGCATGACCCTACAGGACATACTCCAGCAACGAAACAGGCTGCTTCTTCCTACAAAAAAGCGTCACATGTGGCTCAGCCTGGAGAAGGGATAATGGTGGCAGTGGCCTCTGGGAACAAAGTGAGTACTCCTCATTCCTCCCCCTCCATGTGTGCTGATGCAAGCCCCACAGATGCTGAGCAAAGGGAGCCCACACTACGAGATCCTAAATGTAGTGCACACATATGGAACTTCCATCACTGAGCTGTATGCTGAAGTTAGAAGCATGAAGGAAGCTATATTACATATCAAATATGACATGCAAAAAATCAGGGAGAGGGCCACTGCATTGGAGGGGAGAACCTTGCAAGCACAATGGAGGATGGGTTACAAGCAATGTCTCACGCTAGGAACACGGGGCAAAAAAAATAGCCAAGTGTCTGTCACCATATGGGACTGTCACCCCCTGCAACCATCTCTTCTTTCCTTCCTGTATTGTTCTGTCATGGTTCGCAGCTTTAATTCAATTAGCACAATAAAAAGGTACAGAATCCTTTCTGCTGGCTTTCTCTGTTTATGGTCCTGGGACATCTCCCCCTCCCCACCTCGCAGCCTGGTCACTGATAAGAAGACCGCTATTGCCAAAGATCATTTCAGCTTTGATCCTTATAAAAAAAAAATGCATAGAGTGAAAGTTGAAAGTAAACCAAGCAACCAAGGGGAACACAGTTTGTTCCTTTATAGGTGCCAGCATCCGTGGCCTGGTACAATAGTCTGAATCTTTAATCAAACTGTCATCTCCCAGGGTAGAATGGAGGGCCTGCTCCAGGAATTTCTATGCAGAAGGGATTTTCCGGTGGAGAAGCCCAAGTTAGAAGCTGCCTACAATCTGCTTCCCTGTCCATGCCTTCCAGTTAGAGCCCACATTCATTTCCACAAGCTAGTGCTGGTGAGTTGCACAGCTCTAACAAGGCAAAAGGTACTGTCGGTTCTTTAAATCCCACTACCCCTGCCAGACATCAGATATCAGGCAGAACCACTAACAGTTTGCTGAGAGAAGGTTATCAGAGGCAGCGTGGTCAAAATGTATCACCCACTTGTGAGGATCTACAACACCAGGCCGAGGAGGAATCACAGGATGAGCATCAGTAGGACACTGATCAAGTAATCAGACACACATCACAACGGCGTTGTACTCGGGCAACTGCCAGGTCACGGAATCACCAGAGAACAGAAGCAGGCCCCTTGCAGAAGAGGAGCAGAAAACCTAGGCGCCCCTACTCTCCATCGCAGATTCACAGCACCAGGACCTCAAGGAGAGTGGTAAACAGCACTGGGAAAGCAACCATCAATCCTGCAAATCTTCAGGACCAGGCACCCATTTTGGGACAGGAACCAGGACCTTCTTCTGCACTTGGTGAGTGCAATACAGGGGGTGGGAAGGTATCATGCTTAATTTTCTTTCATCACTATCGCAACTAATTAGTTCTGCGGGTTCTCCTCTATCTTTACCCACACCTTCCTCCTATGCTGCTCATTGGGCATCTACACAACCAGACTCTGGGAACCTTAGTGTTCCCCCCATTCACTCTAGTTCTTCTATTGCATCAGTCGCTGAAACGTCTGTAGTTACCCAGCCTCAGCTAACTGCTGCTCCTACCCATCCTGTCATTAGGCCAGGAGTGGCAGAAAGTTCCTATAGAGACGCATTGACATGTGAGATTTCCCCGTTGGGTTCTCATTTACCAGTTGGTGTTAAAGAAAAAATTTGGCAAGGTATGATATGTAGATATCGTATCATTACTACCCTGTCAGAAAGATTTTGGTCAGAAAGAAAGAAATGGCACAGAGGAACAGCAAAGGTGTCCTATGGCCAGAACATTTGCTAATTGGTTACAGGCCTTTTCAGTTTATGCAAGTGTACTAGGCGAGAAAAGGCCTGATCTCTGTTCAGGTCTTTTCCAGCATCTGGACAATTTTGGGTCCCTGGCTTGGTTCCATTACGATGAATCTTATAGACAGAAACTGGCAGTCTACCCAAACATCAAATGGGGATCTAAGAATATTGGCCTTTGGCTAATTCTTATGACTCCTCAGCAAATGCAGGTTCAGAAGCCCCCAATAACGGCTACTTCAGCTCTTCCTTTTAAAAAAGGAATGTGCTTTTCTTACAATGAGTCGCAGTGTCAATTCCCGCAAACATGCAGGTTTAGATATGAGTGTATGTACTGCAATGGCTCACATTCGGCAATGAGGTGCTATCAGCGGTCTAATCCACAGATCCCTATGTCTGGGAAGGAGCTTTTTCAGAAAAGCATGGACACCAGTGAGTCTAATAAAAATGCTTCCATGGCTTGGCAGCTTCCCAGACAAATGGATCAGACGCATGCTCATTGAGGGTTTTGGGATTGGCTTTTACCTGCCCCCTTATTGGGTTCAGGGCTGTTTTTGGTTTGATAATTTGAAATCGGTAACCATTTTACCAGACGTAGTTCACTGTAAGCTAAGCAAAGAAATCAAAGAAGGGAGGACTGCAGGCCCTTTTTCCTCTCCCCTTTCAGTAATTTTCGTCTTTCACCACTAGGGCTAGTGCCTAAAAAAGAGCCTAATGAATATAGGTTTATTCGCCACCTCTTATTCCCAAAGGGTTTGTCTCTGAATGATCAAATCAATGAGGAGATAGCATCATGTCACATTTGAGCAAGCGGTATCTGTCATTAAGACATTCGGTCAGGGAGCCCTCCTGGCTAAGTCAGCTATAAAATCAGCCTTTAGACTGCTGCCTAGATGGCCGGGGGCATTCAATTCTCTGGGCTTCCAGTTTGAGGGGGGATTTTATATTGACACACGTCTCTCATAGGGTTGTTTGGTGTCTTGCATGTACTTTGAAGCATTCTCCTCTTTTCTGGAATGGATGGTCAAGAAAGAACACCCAGAAGGGGCGTTGGTACATTATCTAGATGATTTTCTGTTCATTGGGCCGACTGATTCCGCCATTTGTCATACTTTGTTGCAAGTTTTTCAATGGTTGATGGGGCACATTAGTGTCCCATTAGCTGCGGAAAAGACGGTTTCTCCATGCACCACCTCAGATTTTTTGGGAATCTCAATCGATACAGTTAATATGGAATTCAGGCTACACCCAGAAAAAATTGGTCGGTTGAGGAGTCTTCTCCAAATCATGCTTAAAAAGAATAAGGCAACAGTACAGGAGATACAATCCTTAATAAGGCTGCTGGCATTCGCTTCCAGAATTATGTCTATGGGGAGAATTTTTTCCGGGAGGCTTGCTTTTGTTATTATTATTATTATTATACAGTATTTATATAGCGCCGACAGTTTACACAGTGCTTTACAATATTAGGACAGACAGTACAATAGAATACAATTCAATACAGGAGGAATCAGAGGGCCCTGCTCGGTAGAGCTTACAATCTAGGAGGGAGGGTTAAATGATACGAGAGGGAAATAACTGTGGGGGGATGGGTTGATTTGGTCGGTTGAGGAGTCTTCTCCAAATCATGCTTAAAAAGAATAAGGCAACAGTACAGGAGATACAATCCTTAATAAGGCTGCTGGCATTCGCTTCCAGAATTATGTCTACGGGGAGAATTTTTTCCGGGAGGCTTGCTTTTGTTATTGGAGGATTAAATTCCCCATCCCTGCATGTATGTTTAACTAGAGAAGTTAAAGCAGATTTAATGACGTGGCATAGTTTTTAATCCAAGTATAACGGCAGGTCATTTTGGCAGGACAATTTCATTCTGGACACTGATTTTCAATTTTACACTGATGCTGCAGGATCCATAGGCTTTGGTGCTTATTGGAATGGTGAATAGTGTGCTGGGTGTGGCCTGATTTCTGGAAAGATGATGGTTTTACAAAAAAAAACATTGTTTTACTGCAACTATTTCCAGTCATGGTTGTAGTGGTATTGTGGGGCCAGCAATTTAGCAACAAACATATAGTCTTGCAAACAGATAACAAAGGTGTCATGTATGCAATTAACTGTCTGGTCTCTAAGTTTCCTTCTGTAGTCAGGCTGTTAAGAAATTTGGTTCTTCATTGTTTACATTGCATTATAACATTTGGCTCAAGGCAAAATACCTGGCAGGTGGAAGAGGTGGCGTGACTATTCAAATGCCTGTGATTTATCTCCATTTGCTGATTCACCAGAGCTGATTCTGACATTCTTATGTGACTTGGTTAAGTTTGGCTATTCTCATGCTCATGTATCCAAAACTTTAGCAGGTGTCTCCTTCTTTAGGAAGCTACACGCTGCTGCTGCAGTTTGTTCTTCGTGTTTCATTATAAAACATTTCCTAAAATGTTTTTTTAAAAAGCAGTGTTACTCCCCTGACAGAACGTCACCCATTTCATTTAATATGCTATGTGATCTTACTAACATGGTTTGTTCTTAAGCTTTGGAGGCATTACTATTCAGAACTGCATTTTCTCTAGCCTTTTCGGTGCCTTCCAGATCTCTGAACTAGTTTCTCGTTCACGTAAATGCAATACAGGTTTGTTGATGGAGAACGTGAGGGTAAGAGGAAAGAATGTTAATATATTTTTGTGCAAGTCAAAAACAGATCATTTGGGTAAAGGTAAATGGTTAACTCTTCGTCCACTTGGTGGTGTGTACTGTCCTGTAGCCTTGGTATCTCAGTGGATTGGCAGTGAAGTCCCCCTCTATCTCCTTTTCAGCACTTGCTGACGGTAGTCAAGCAGTATTAAATAAATGCTCGGCTGCTAATGGTCTAAATGGCAAGCACATTTCTGCCCACTCCTTTAGAATTGGGGCAGCTACTGAGGCAGCAAGGCTAGGCCTTAGCCAGGACTGTATCAAGAGGATTGGCAGATGGGAGTGGAGTAGATTTAGATTGTATATTCGCCCTGCTCTGAGTATTTATTGAGTATTTTCTTTCTTTTAGGTCCTCCAGAGAACCTTTCATTTTCTACTGATCAACTGCTGATTTTATGGAAAGCTAGTAGGTGACAACTTAATTAATCTTTTGTTCAATCTGCTAAACGTTTGGCCCATGCCAGACATTGTGATCTTTCACATTGGTGGTAATGACATTGGTAATTATAAAACCCTGGACCTTCTACAAAGAATGCAGTATGATCTAGCTGCAATTCATTCCCATCTGCCGGAAACTAGGTTAGTTTTTACCGAAATTGTTCCTCGCATGATTTGGGCTCCCACTCCTGGGAGTCAGCACATGGACAAAATTAGGAAAAGGCTCAATAGAAAGATGTGTAAATTCATGCCAACCATTGGGGGGTTTTCTTACCATCATTCAGAACTGTAAGGTTTTATTCCTGGACTATTTTACGATGATTTGGTTCATTTATCTGCCATTGTTTATGATATTTTTAATGCAGGTCTCCAGTCTATGTTTCAGTTGGCCGCGGCGGTGGGGGGTGCCAGGTCATAACCTGGTGGGTAGGGTAATGTCACCCCACAGGTGTGAGTGGACAATGTTTATGGTAGTACCTGCTGGTTGGTACAGATTTTGTGTGCTCGAGTCCTGAAAGACTGAGCAGGTGGTTTGGTGAAAGTTTAATGGTGGTATTGGTTTGTGTATGTTTAGTGTTAATGGTCTGGTGAAATTAAAGTTCAAGGTTATTCATATTTAGATTTAAAACCCAAGTTAAGGGGCTGTGGCCATAAGTTTCCACACTTCTTCATGGAGTCCAACTTGCACGTGTGATAGATTGGAACTGCCACCATACTCAAAGACTGGGTTTCTTTAGAACAAGCGCACACCCCACACCCTATAGGGTCGCTACCATGGATTGCCTGGCAATCAATCGTGGGCGACACTCAACAACACCCCTTGTTAGGCAACACCTTAAAGCTATTTCAGAAAGTAACAAAACGACACAAACTATTTCGGTCCGGGCTTGGATCTGCAGTTAACCTCCCCTTCAAACCCGACTCTGCCCCTCCTGGTAGCTCATTGAACGGACTCTGACAGACTTAAACCATTTGACAAGATCCAACGCGAGTTACACCCACAGAGACTTCCCTCTTACTGAACATATCGCCAACTGCACAGCTTCACTCACTCTTCCAAAATCAAATGCGGTTTCTGTAGACCTATGACTCCCTTCGAATCTCTGTGTTTCTCAACTGCCCCTGTTCCCAAAACGACATCCCTTATGTACGCCTGGCTGCTAGCTGCTGATAGCAATAGCCAACTTTGCTCCCGGGAACTTTGGGAGCACGCGTTTCAGGTCGGTTTCACGGATGACCAATGGCAAAGAGCTCTTATATTCGCACATAAATGCTCCATTGGCACGAGATTCCAGGAGATGTCATATAAGCTACTAATGCAATGGTATGCCACCCCGGTCAGAATTAAAAAGTGGTACCCCCAAGCATCGGACCTCTGCTGGAGGTGTGAGTCGAGCCCAGGCACTTTGTTGCATGTCTGGTGGGATTGCCCTCCGTTGGCGCAATTCTGGAGCAAAGTACGAGACTTCATCGCCACAATTACGGAAACTACGATCACAGCTCCTTGTTGCATTCTTCATATTGCCGATTGCTCCATGAGGCGCTATAAGAGGTCGCTCACCAGACATCTATTGAATGCTGCCAAGATCCTCATCCCCAGGCATTAGAAATCAAAAGTTACCCCCATTATCTTCGAATGGCTCCTTTCGGTGGATGATATTTACAATTGGGAAGAGACCGTGGCCATTACCAGAGACTCCGTTGAAAAATTCAATAAAGCCTGGACACCTTGGTTATCCTTTAAATACTCCGACAAATACCCACGATTAGATAATGGGTGAAGCAATTTATCACCAAATAGTAATGCTTATACCCCTAAAGGCTGCTACCCAGGTTAACTTCAGATTGAAAGATGGTTATGGTTGGTCACCTGATTTACCCTTTGTGCCCTGACCAGGGTGGAAGGTATGCGGTCCCTCCGGACGCACACCCTGGTTGCCTTTACTGCTTATGTATTTAGTTTATCCTTCTTTTCCCCCCTATTTCTGGTTTAGTTCTGATTATTCTTAATGTGTATGTGCTGTATACAAATGCATAACTCTTCATCAAGTTACATTGCTTAGGCTTCCGGCCAGACATGTACTTTAATGTAAGATATAATTTGCATTTCCGCCTTGTATGTTTGACGGAAGCGGAGGTCACTACTGTACACTTTTGTATTTCCTTGTTTATGTGTCAATAACTCAATAAAAACTATTATAACAAAAAAAAAAAAGTGTCCACACTTCAGTGTCCTGGTTTTATTTATTATCATGATTGGTCAGATGGTTATGGGGTGGGTGGAATCAGGGTGGTTGTTTGTGGGGTTGTACAGTCCCATGATCTCCAGGCTTTATATTTATATATTTCAGGTACTTATATAGCGCTGTCAATTTATGCAGTGCTTTACATATACAGTATCTCACAAAAGTGAGTACACCCCTAAATATTTTATTATATCTCTTCTTGTGACAACACTGAAGAAATTACACTTTGCTACAATGTAAAGTAGTGAGTGTACAGCTTGTGTAAATTTACTGTCCCCTCAAAATAACTCAACACACAGCCATTAATGTCTAAACCACTGGTAACAAAAGTGAGTACACCCCTAAGTGAAATGTCCAAATTGGATCCAAAGTGTCAATATTTTGTGTGGTCACCATTATTTTCCAGCACTGCCTTAACCCTCTTGGACATGGAGTTCTCCAGAGCTTCACAGGTTGCCACTGGAGTCCTCTTCCACTCCTCCATGAAGACATCACAGAGCTGATGGATGTTAGAGACCTAGCACTCCTCCACCTTCTATTTGAGCATGCCCCACAGATGCTCAATATTGTTTAGGTCTGGAGACATGCTTGGCCAGTCCATCACCTTTACCCTCAGCTTCTTTAACAAGGCCGTGGTTGTCTTGGAGGTGTGTTTGGGGTCATTATCATGTTGGAATACTGCCCTGCAGCCCAGTCTCCGAAGGGAGGGGATCATGCTCTGCTTCAGTATGTCACAGTACATGTTGACAGTCGTGGTTCCCTCAATGAACTGTAGCTCCCCAGTGGCGGCAGCACTCATGCAGCCCCAGACCATGACACTCCCACCACCATGCTTGACTGTAGGCAAGACACACTTGTCTTTGTACGCACCTGGTTGCCGCCATACACGCTTGATGCCATCTGAACCAAATACGTTTATCTTGGTCTCATCAGACCACAACACATGGTTCCAGTAATCCATGTCGTTAGTCTGCTTGTCTTCAGCAATCTGTTTGCGGGCTTTCTTGTGCATCTTTAGCTGCCTTTTGCTGCCAGGCAAAAGCGCTATCCACTACACCACTGTGCCGCCCGTACCGACCTCAGCAATAGCGTCTGACACTGCAGCTAGAGTTGAGGATATGGAAAATCGGCTGAGAAGGAGTGATATACGTATTGTTGGCATGCCTGAAAAGTCAGAAGGAAAAAATCCTGTGGAGTTCTTCGAAAACTGGATAGCAGATAACTTTGGCAAAAATAACTTAACTCCGTTTTTCTCAGTGGAAAGAGCACACAGGGTCCCTTCCCGGGCTCCACCACCAGGGGGCAATGATAGACCATTCCTACTGAAACTGCTGCATTATAAAGACAGATATTATTCTCCGCATGACTAGGCAAAAGGATAAGCTTGAGATGCAAGAAACAAGGATATCAATATATCCTGACTTCTCTGCTGCTGTCCAAAAGCAAAGAGCAAAGTTTATTGAGGTCAAAAAGAGGCCACGAGTCATTCCCGTAATGTATTCCATGCTTTACCCTGCAAAGCTGCGCAAATGGATCTGTACATTTCTTTGAGTCCCCAGCTATGGCTGCCAGTTGGTTGGATCGTCAAGAGAGGCAACTGAGAGCAGCTGCATGGTAACAGAACCTGGATTAAAATAGAGATTTTACTCATAATTATACTGCTACTTGCTCACTACTATGAGTCATGGAGCCCTTTTGAAGGTCATAAATGGAGACATTGTTTTATTGTCTTTACTTGCAACAATCCCTCTGTTTGACTATGGGAACGCAGGGTTCTGGCCCTATTTTACTTTCCCCCACACGGCCCAGCAAGGCAGGAACACAAGATTCCAAAACACTTTCTAGAATACCGTTTGGTTTAAAGCCCAAGTTTTTAGAGCAGAGTTTATGCAAGTCAGGATTTTGCCATAAAATACCTTACATAGTTTGTACGATGCTTTGGACTGTACACATTAACTGGACCCACTGAATGTATGCTTATTCCAAGATGTCACACTTGTGTGAACCCAGTACATTTCTCTGGTTAAATGGATAGCAAGGTTGATTCGATCCTCTCATGGAACGTGAGGGGTTTACATGGACTTAAAAAGAAAACTGCTATTTTTACCTTTTTGTCTCAGCAGGCACCCACTATTGTATGTCTACAAGAGACTCGCCTTACGAAGGACACCTCCAATTTATTGCATTTAGTGAAATATCCTATTCCATACCATTCTGTACATACTAGGTACTCTAG
Organism: Glandirana rugosa; assembly: GCA_018402905.1. NCBI lineage: Eukaryota > Metazoa > Chordata > Amphibia > Anura > Ranidae > Glandirana > Glandirana rugosa. Next base: position 1,732,326 of record BLSH010072080.1, on the reverse strand, counting down.
GGGTGTTAGTATTCTGATTTCCAGGCATGCCTCCTTTAAGACCATAGATGTTCAAGTTGACTCTGACGGGAGATACATTTTTTGATGAGTAAATGGGAATCATACATGTGTGTCATAACAAATGTATATGTGCCTCCACCTCTTAATATGGAAGTAATGCAATGTTTGTCCAGATTTTTGGGCAGACATCCACAGGTCCCAATATTTGTTGTAGGAGTCTTCAACAGTGCTCTTGATACATCTCTAGATGTGCATAGGAGTCACTGTTCTCAGGGGCCTAGGGCTCTTACTGCCCTCGACAAATATGCCTCAGAGCTAGGACTAGTGGATCTCTGGAGGTGCAAATTTCCTCTCAAAGCTCAGTATTCATGTCACTCACTGACACACTCCACGCTATCGCATATAGACTACGCACTGGGTAACTTGCTGACGCATATTTATGATCCTAAAGTCTCATACCTTGCCAGGGGCCTGTCAGGTCACTCCTCCGTAAAACTTCAGCTTCAGTTCCCCACAGTTAAACTGCCAGTACACCTTTCTGATTAACACTTTTTACTAATAACCCCCAGATCTGATTGCAAATTAAAACATTTTAGTTGATAATAAACACTCAGCCAACTCTGGTGATGTATGGGATACATTAAAAGCATTTATTAGGGGATTGTGTATCAGAGAAATAGCCCTAATTAAAACCAACAGTAGACAATGGGCCAAAGATGCCAGTAAAGCAGAGATTTGATTGCTTTCTTAGATGGGATTCAGCTCCCACAAATTGGGAGTGCAGATAGGGGGCTATTAAATAGACCAATTACACTAGAAGAGCTGCAAACAGCTCTAGCTTCTTTCCCTAACTCCAAGGCTCCAGGGAACGATGGCATACCAATAGAGCTCTATAAAAACTTTGGGGATATACTATTGCCATAACTTCTCCATACAATCATGGACGTACAGGAACGAGCTGGGCTGTCAGAATCTATGTATGAAGCTGTAGTGGTGGTTATACTGAAACCAGGAGAAAATCTGGACCACCCTGAGTCCTACAGGCCTATTTCACTTTTGAATACTGACCTGAAGTTACTTACTAAGGTCTTAGCCACAAGACTATCAAAGTTGGTAGATAAAATTGTACACCTGGACCAGACTAGGTTCATACCTTGATAGTGTAGAATGGCACTATTTGTGGCAAGTTCTGGAGAGATTTGATCTAGGGAAAAACTTTATTTCATGGCTCAAGCTCCTATATAAGGCCCCAAAAGCTAACATTTGGATTAATAATGCCCTCTCCTCTTTCCCCCTGCATAGAAGTACATGGCAAGGTTGCTCTGGCAATAGAGCCTCTGGCTGCTGCCATTAGAGCAAACCCTGATATATGTGGACTCAAAAGAGGGGAATTGGAGGGCAGGGTGGCATTGTATGCCGATGATGCCCTCCTCCTTCTGGGAGATATCACACACTCCCTGGAGAATCTGATGGCCTTAATACAAAAATTCTGAGATTTATCTGGTTTCAAAATAAATTGGGACAAATACGCTATTACCTTTAGACCCTATTGATACTCCCCTACCACACGAGGCAAATCAAATTAAAGTTGTAGGTTCATTTAAATATCTGGGTATAATTGTACATCCCAATTTAAATCTTTATGTTAAACATAATATTGACCCACTCTTTCAAAAATTTCAGGAGAAAAACTCTAGTTGGGTTAAACTGCCCCTCTCCGTTGTGGGGCATTGTAATTATGCAACCCATATTGCCCCTATCTTGATCCCCACCCATGTTTTCAAAAAATATAGCACCCTATTCCGTACTCTGATATGGAGAAAGCAGGTCCCTCGTATCAAGTTGGAATCTTTGCAGGCAGCAAAAGATTTTAGTGGCCTTACAGTGCTGCACCCCTACTACTATTATCTAGCAGCGCAGTTACAACACTTAACAGGATAGCAAGACGCAGAGCCTTCTAACCCAATTACTAATATTATTTGCACACAACTCTTTAACAAAAACCTAATGGAATGCTTAGAGGCAGGTGAACTTAAAATGCTAACTAGTTGTCCCACTCATACTTATAGACAAGGTTTGGAACAAAGCTAAACAACATTTCCAATACAACGGATACGCAAAATGGTCTCGCATATGTTATAACAGAAATTGGGCTGAATTGTATAAGCTGAGAGGCTTTTTTGTCTGGCCTAAATGCGGCCTAGTTTACATATCGCAATTGTATCATGGGAACTTATTGAAAGATTTTCAGTCCTTGCGACTGGAATTCGGTCTGCCAAATACACTGTTTTTCCAGTATCTCCAGTTGAGACACGCCCTAGCGGCACAGGCGCATTTAAATGTGTGGGAACTGACTAATCCTAGGGTACTAGCGCAACTGATATCATCAACATCTAGAAAGGGTCAGATATCCTCCTTATATGGCTCCCTGTTGAGTCAAATGTCCAATGCGATGTCACTGCGCTGTAGAACTGGTTGGGCGGAAGATGTGGGTGATATTTCAGACAAGAAATGGTCCACTATATTAGATAATGTACTCAAAGTATCACTGTCATCTTCACATAAACTCACCCAACTGTTTATTATTCACCGCATCCATCGTACCCCCTATAAACTTTACAAATGGCACAGGAGGGACAGCCCACTGTGTCCTCAATGCAAGGTTGATAATGGGTCTCTAATAAATTACAGAGCTTTTGGAAAATGGTGGTGAATACGATTAACAGAATCTGGAATATAAAGCTTGACATGGACCCTAAACTTTGTCTCCTTGGATGGTTAGACGAGGAGCTATATACACCCCATACATATACAGCTATATTTAGAGTTTTATTCATAGCTAGAAAGCTTATAGCTAGAAAGTGGCTCTCTACTACACCCCCTACATATGCAGAATAGGTCAAAGAAATAAACAAGTCCCTATCAAGGGAAAAACTGATGTATCAACACAGGGGTAACCGGAATAAATTTGAACGCATATAGGATGAGTAGCTGGAAGTACTGGGACTAGCCCCACTATCTCTGGTTCAAAACAGAATTCTAGGTGGCAGATGTACATCGCCCTCCTAATGGAACAGAATGTCCAGTCCAAATGACAGCATACACTACAGCATGATGTCAGATAGTATGGCAAACTGACTTGCATCAGTTACATGTTTTATAGTTTTTCTTTTTGTTTTTTTTCTTTTACTCTTTTTAAGTCTCCACCCAGCGGGTGAAATTCAAAGTTCTGCAATACCTACCCCAGCGGTTTTAGGGGATCAGGTGAATACAGTTTCACTTGCCGATCCTGGAGAGGCTTGGGGAGTAGTACTGGACAATAACATTTAGTAAAGGCTCGCAAATTCTGGTTCTATGCGATTTAACATACTCAAACCACACCTTTTGATGTAAAATAAATGACTTCTTGTCCACCTGTACCGGCCATTCCAGGATAGCAGCCACTTTATGTGGATCCATGGTGACTCCCGTGACCGATATGATTAATCCCAGGAAGGGAACGCTGGATTGCTCAAATTCACACTTCTCCGCTTTAGCGTAGAGCCCGTGCTGGCGGAGATGACTTAGTACCTTGGCTACATGCTGCCGGTGTTCATCCAGATTGGCAGAGAAGATCAGAATATCATCTAAATAGATGATCACGAACAGGTCTAGGTAGTCTCTAAATATATCATTCACAAAATGTTGGAACGTTACAGGGGCGTTGCAGAGCCCGAAGGGCAAAACCAGGTACTCATAGTGCCCAAAACGAGTACGGAAGGCGGTCTTCCACTTGTTGCCTTCCCTGATACGGACCAGATTGTAGGCTCCCCGCAAGTCCAACTTGGTGAATATAGTAGCCATCCCCAACTGTTGGAAGAGCTCAGGTACCAGAGGTAGAGGGTAACGGTTCTTCACCGTGATCTTTTTGAGTTCCCTATAATCGATGCAGGGTCGCAGAGAGTGGTCTTTTTTTTCCACAAAGAGTATTCCTGCTCCTGCTGGAGATGTGGATGGGCGGATAAAACCTTTCTTCAGGTAATCGTCTATATAGGCCTTAAGGGCCACCAGTTCGAGCTCGGTGAGAGAAAAAATTCACCCGAAGGGGACTTCTGCCCTGGGAAGGAGCTTGATGGGGCAATCATAAGGCCTCATATGTGAGGTGGTAGTTTGTCCACGCCCTTCTTACTAAACACATCCAAAAAGGAATAGTATGCGGGTAGAATGGCCCGGCGGGTTTCAGGGTCTGGGTCAGAGTCCAGGTATAGCAGGATTGGGGCTATTTCAGTGCCCGTTTGCAGGCAATGTTGAGCACAATAGGAGGACTGGAACCTTATTTGACCTGTACTTCAATTTATGTCGGGATTGTGCGCCTGTAGCCAGGGGAGGCCCAAGATGATGGGAAAGAGAGGTGATGAGATTACATCCAACCGCAGAAGTTCTTGATGCCCGCTGGGCATGGAGACAGGCAGCGAAGTGGTCTCATGTGTGATGAGTCCGCAGTTAATGGTAGATCCATCAGCTAGGTGCACCACCATCCGGTGTGTTTTGAGTTGCAGAGGAATCTGGTGATGTGCAGCAAATGCCTGATCCAGGAAGCAACTACAAGCTCCGGAGTCTATGATGGCGTGGACCAGGATACTCTTGTCTGCGAGCTGCAAGGAGAAGGGTAGGGCCAAGTGAGTGACCTTTTGTGGTGGTACGGGTGAGACACTGGGTGCGACTGTAGGGCGCTTATGCAGCTTAACTGAGCAAGTCATAAGGTAATGTCCAGGTTCTCCACAGTAAAGGCACAGGTTGTCTTGCCTGCGGCGTTGCCTCTCTTTGTGAGTAAGAGAGGGGCAGAAAAGTCTGAGTTGCGTGGGTTCAGACAGATCTGTAGACAGGGTCCTGGACTGGGGCAACTCGGCATCCGGGTAGGCATCCAGGTGGGGTGTGCTGAGCCCTTAGATCGCTCGGCCCTGCGTTCCCTGAGGTGCCGGTCGAGCTGAATGGCCAGGTTAACAAGGGCGTCCAAAGGACGGGGAATCCCGACTCGGGCCAATTCGTCCTTCAAGGGCTCGGATAAACCCAAATGAAACTGGTGGCAGAGAGCCGCAACATTATTATTATACAGGATTTATTATACAGGATTTCAACATTCCAGCTTGTGTCGGCGCTCCAACGCCGGAACTCGGCGGCATAGTCTTCCGCTGGCCCTGCTGGAGAGCATGGAGGGCGGCTTCGGCCGAGGCGGCTAGATGTGGGTCTTCGTATAGCTGAGCCATGGTATGGAAGAACTGGGTCAGGCTAGACACAGCCGCTGCTTTTTGCTCCAGAAGATGATGAGCCCAGGCCTGGGGGTCTCCGAGCAGAAGAGAAATCACAAAGCCCACTTTGGTGGTCTCCAGGGAAAACGTACGGGACTGGAGTGAGAAGTACAGTTCGCAGGCATTTCTGAAGGCCCGGAACTTCCTGCGATCCCCTGAAAAACGTTCAGGCATGGGGACCCGCGGGTGGCAGTGCCACAACAGTATGAGCGGCAGCAGCTGGTACAGTCCCAGGTGCGGTGGGCACAGAGAGCTCTTGCATATGCTCCTCAAGCTGCGCATAGCCCTCTTGTAGACCTTTCACGTTTTGTGTAAGGCCGGCCATGTGCTGGCATAGTTCATCCATTGGAGAGCGGTGACAGTCCGGGATGGCCGGAAACGGCTATTTTCCTGACAGGTAGTAAAGTTGTTCTGTTTATCTTTTACCTACAGGTAAGCTGTATAATAAGGCTTACCTATAAGTACTGTAAATATCTCCTAAACATGCATCTTTTAGGAGATATTTACTTCTGTAGAAGTTGTGACATCACCGGCGCATGGGCTCTGCAGGAACGGCTTACCCGCGCCATTCCCTCAGAGCTCCGTGCCACCCCTGCGCGCAAGCCTCATCGTGGCTCGGCTGCAAAGGAAGGACCAGGTGAAGATGGAAGTCCTGTCAGCAGTGACAGCATGCCGATGAAGGGCGCTTTGTTTTAAGATAAGTATTTCATAATGTGCTAGTATGCGGTGCATAATAGCACATTATGGCATTGCCTTGCAAGGGATTTTTTTTCCCAGTTTACTACCTCTTTAAAGAGGAAGTGAACTTCCCTCTAATGTTTGTACCTATAGGTAAGCCTATGATAAGGCTTACTTATAGGTACTGTAAATACCTCCTAAACTTGCACCGTTTAAGAGATATTTATTGTATACTGCGCCAATGACCTCATTTGTGCATGCGCTCTGAAGAAACGGTTGTCTGTGCCGTTTCTTCAGTAGCCTGTACCATGACCATGGCTCACATACGCATGCACAGGAGTGACGTCACACGGCTCCGGCCAGTCACACAGCCAGAGTCTGCGCACCCAGGAGGAAGATGGGTGAAGATGGATGCAGCCTACAGCGGGGGAGACCAGGGCTTCGCTTGCAGGTAAGTTTATTTATTTTATTTTAATTCAGGTACTTATATAGCGCCGTCAATTTACGCAGTGCTTTACATATACATTGTACATTCACATCAGTCCCTGCCCTCAAGGAGCTTACAATCTAAGGTCCCTAACTCACATTCGTACATACACATAGTAGGGCCACTTTAGACAGGATCCAATTAACCTACCAGCATGTCTTTAGAGTGTGGGAGGAAACCAGAGTACCCGGAGGAAATCCACGCAGGCACAGGGAGAACATGCAAACCCCAGGCAGGTAGTGCAGTGGTTGGGATTCAAACCAGTGACCCTATAGCTGCCAGGCGAAAGTGCTAACCACTACACCACTGGTCCGCCCGTACCTACCTCAGCAATAGCATCTGACACTGCAGCTAGAGTTGAGGATATGGAAAATTGGCTGGGAAGGAGTAATATACGTATTGTTGGCATGCCTGATAAGTCAGAAGGAAAAAATCCTGTGGAGTTCATTGAAAACTGGATAGCAGATACCTTTGGCAGAAATAACATAACTCCATTTTCCTCAGTGGAAAGAGCAACACAGGATGCATACTAGCACATTGTGCCTTTACTTTGCAGGTAAGAAAAAAGATTTAAAAAAAAATGAAGAGTTTACTTCCTCTTTAAGTTCCACATGTAAAGCTTCTAAAGGATATTTTTTATGAGCCTGGAAAGCACTTCACCATTTATCAATAGATCTCTGTTGCCATGCAGGTCTCCTGCAGCCTGTAAGTGTGAGCTGTCTGCCCATACATCGTACATTACATGGGCAGCCAGTTTCACACTGACAGGAAGACTCAATGCACTACCACAGAGCTCAACAATGCCGTGGTAGTTCATTGAGAACTACAAGCCGACAGCTTCAAAGGATGTCGGTACTTGTAGTTCATTCAGTCACAGAACCCTGTAAATAAATAATGCAGTTGTGTGGGCAGAGCCCCACAAAGCTGCGCTCTTTTCAAAATGTGACAGCTAATACAGGGAACGTCTAAAATCAGGTGGAACATGTACCATGTTCTCAAAGGTGAACTTATCCTTTAAGCAGAGGTGGCCGGTCTATAAGGGGTGCTTGGGTGCCACCTCCCCGCTGGCTAAGTAGAAAAAAAAAAGTCAGCCCGGCCCCTACAGGAGGCGCCGGTACATTGACTTTTTTTGGCTGTCACCTGACAGCACACACAACAGGCGCACACACATAGTCTGATTGGCTGCCCTGAGCCTGCGGCTCAGTGTGATTGGATGCGGTGGGCGCTGGGCGGGTCACTTTGGTGGCGAATGTGACTCCCGCTCCCACAGAGACCCTGACCGGTGACTCAACAACGGATTGATGAGGACAGCCACTCTCTGCATGCCGATCTCTGCACACAGACACAGCCTGCTTGTCCGATTGCCGATCTCTGCAACACTCCTGCCTGCCTGCCTATTAGATGGGGTAAGTGCGGGACTTGTCCCTAGTTGGAGGGGTCTCTGCAATATACCCCACCTGTGATATTGCCTGCAGAGTACCCCCACCTGTGATATTGCCTGCAAATTACCCCACCTGTGATACTGCCTGCAAAGTACCCCCACCTGTGATACTGCCTGCAAAGTACCCCACCTGTGATACTGGCTGCAAAGTACCCCCACCTGTGATACTGGCTGCAAAGTACCTCCACCTGTGATACTGGCTGCAAAGTACCCCACCTGTGATACTGGCTGCAAAGTACCCCCACCTGTGATACTGGCTGCAAAGTACCCCCACCTCTGTTATTGACTGCAATTTACCCCACCTGTGATACTGACTGCTATATACCCCTACCTGTGATGCTGGAGCTGTATACTGTGTCCTGTGATACTGGCTGCTATATACCCAACCTGTGATGCTGAGATGTATACTGTGCCCTGTGATGCTGGGGCTGTATACTGTGTCCTGTGATGCTGAGCTGTATACTGTGTCCTGTGATGCTGAGCTGTATACTGTGTCCTGTGATGCTGAGCTGTATACTGTGCCCTGTGATGCTGTGCTGTATACTGTGCTCTGTGATGCTGAGTTGTAGACTGTGCCCTGTGATGCTGAGCTGTAAACTGTGCCCTGTGATGCTGAGCTGTATATTGTGCCCTGTGATGCTGAGCTGTATACCGTGCCCTGTGCTGCTGAGCTGTATACTGTGTCCTGTGCTGCTGAGCTGTATACTGTGTCCTGTGATGCTGAGTTGTATACTGTATCCTGGGATGCTGAGCTGTATACTGTGCCCTGTGATACTGAGCTGTATACTGTGTCCTGTGATGCTGAGCTGTATACTGTGTCCTGTGATGCTGAGCTGTATACTGTGCCCTGTGATGCTGTGCTGTATACTGTGCTCTGTGATGCTGAGTTGTAGACTGTGCCCTGTGATGCTGAGCTGTAAACTGTGCCCTGTGATGCTGAGCTGTATATTGTGCCCTGTGATGCTGAGCTGTATACCGTGCCCTGTGCTGCTGAGCTGTATACTGTGTCCTGTGCTGCTGAGCTGTATACTGTGTCCTGTGATGCTGAGTTGTATACTGTATCCTGGGATGCTGAGCTGTATACTGTGCCCTGTGATACTGAGCTGTATACTGTACGCTGTGATACTGAGCTGTATACTGTGTCCTGTGATGCTGAGCTGTATACTGTGTCCTGTGATGATGAGCTGTATACTGTACCCTGTGATGCTGAGCTGTATACTGTACCCTGTGATGCTGAGCTGTATACTGTGTCCTGTGATGCTGAGCTGTATAATGTGTCCTGTGATGCTGAGCTGTATAATGTGTCCTGTGATGCTGAGCTGTATACTGTGTCCTGTGATGCTGAGCTGTATAATGTGTCCTGTGATGCTGAGCTGTATAATGTGTCCTGTGATGCTGAGCTGTATACTGTGCCCTGAGATACTGAGTTGTATACTGTGTCCTGTGATGCTGAGCTGTATACTGTGTCCTGTGATGCTGAGCTGTATGCTGTCCTGTGATGCTTGGGCTGTATACTGTGCCCTGTGATGCTGAGCTGTATACTATGTCCTGTGATGCTGAGCTGTATACTGTGTCCTGTGATGCTGAGATGTGTACTCCTGACACAATATGTGGAATACAGGGGATGGAGTGGGTGGATTCTATAAGGGGTGGGGCCAGGGATAGGCACGGACCAAGGCTGTGGCGGACATTTTCCAAAGTACTGACCTTAGTGAAGGACACCAAGGTACATTTCAAATTAAAACCTTCAAAAAAACACAGTCTTGTAAAATATTGACATATGGTGTTCGTCAAAAGTATATTTACAATAAAATTTACAAAAAACATGAGCATCTTGATCTAGTCTCTCTTCTGACACAAAAAAACTTCCAAAATTAAACTTTACATGGAACCACAGGAAGTGATTCCAGTCATGAAACCTTTTACAGGCGGTGTCGGAACCAGGCACGGATAGGGACCGGGGTGGGGAATATCTTAGGTGGGTGAGGTAGGGGACATAAGGTGTATAACACAGTCCTCATGTGTAGAGTCGTAGTGTCCTGTGTCATATGTCGAGTCGTAGTGTCCTGTATCATATGTCGAGTCG
>BLSH010072080.1:1700552-1720749 GCA_018402905.1 Glandirana rugosa | reverse complement strand
GCACTGCTCGCTGGAGTCACTCCAACACAGTCTCTTCCTCAGGAGTGGACTCGAGTCAGGTAGGCTCAGTAGCACCTTGTCCTCCGGGAGGCTCCGCTCCTCTGTCTTGCTGCAGTGAGTCCGCGACTTCTTCTTCCCGCCGCGAGTGACCGTCCCCGAGCAACCGCGCTGCCCACACACAGGTCTCTGAGTCTCTCTCCTCTCCGCCGACTCCAAGGCACGCACCATCCGAACCAATCCCTCCCTGCCCTAGATCACTCCGCAGCCCACACGAGGATAAGTGGGCGGCGCCACACTCCCTGGCTGTCTTCCTACGGCCTAGGAGGAGTCGGGGGGATGCATGATGTTGATACAGTTACAAAAAAAAAAAAAAGTGATGTGTAAAAAAAAAAGTCAGCGGCGGACACCACAGGCAGCCCTGTCGGACACCGGTGTCTGGGAGTGGACACCTTGCCTATCCCTGGGTGGGGCTTATTCGAAGTAGGAAGGGCCTGACACCCCCCCATCCTAAAACTTCACCAACCGCCACTGCCTTTAAGTGCTTTTATTTTAAGGATTTAGATCTGTACACTTGGAAAGTGGAAACTTGGAGAGAAGTCAACATCAAAGCACCACTTAAGTTGGCCATAGATGGGTTGAACAGATTCCCCCATCCACACATTCGAGGTGGATGGAAACATCCTCGTTGCTGTGCTATTGTATTCTGATGGTGGGGACTACACCACTGTCAGAATACACTGATCAGCACTTCAGCCGCAGATTGAATTAAAATTTTCCAACACCCTGTCTGACAAAAGTCGAGCCTTAGATCGATGTCTGTAGAATGTCCATCTATGGCCATATTTAATTTACTAAGAGAGATACTGAAGTGCATATTTATAAGCAGTGAATAGGGTATTCACCAAACCTTCACTAATGGTAAACCTTCAAAGTGCATGTGTTTTAAATGACAATGATTTATTTACCACAGTCACTCCTTTATAAATAGACGCCTTTACTGTAATACTGCAGACTGCACAAAGTTTGTCTCTAAAGATAGACTGTTGGCTGACTTCCAGAAATGAGCACACCTCTTGCCCACCACAAATTTCCTATGATTCTGTGAAAGTTGTTCGAAATACTCTGTAATAAAACAATTGTCTTAATAGTATCACATCAACGTTTATGGCTAGGTTCGGGATTGCTCACAAAATCGCATGGCAAAACATGCTGCTCTTTAGCAAACATGCGGGGGTGCCATTAGATCTTAATGGTACCTCCATGTATTGGCAAAACATGTTTTCACATACGCGAAACCAAATGGTGCCACAGCACCATTCAATTCCATGCAGCGCAATTAAAAAAAAAAAGATCCAGGACCTCCTTACCCATGCTTCTATGGGTAGGGCAGCCCATTTAAATGAATGGGATGCCATGCTCGCAGAACACAGGTCACACTGATGTGAACAAAGCCTTAGAGCTCATGCACACAGGACTTTTTAAAAATGCCATCACAACAGCAGCGCTAAAAACGTCCATTTTTCATGTTTATTCACGGTTTTATATTAGTGTTATTGCGTGTTTTTTGCCGTTAGAGTTTTTGGGTGTTTTTTCATTACAAACACTCCCTATAAGGTAAAATCGCCTAAAAATGTCAAATGCGGGTACACGCAGCTTGACACGTTTGGCCGCATTTTTTCCGGTTTATGTTTTTACTGCTCCCGGAAGCACAGGCTGTTGTTTTTTTCTACTGCCCCTAAACACTTATGCCTCCAAACGCCTCTGACAGTTTATGTGTGAATGGACACATAGGCTAACATGGGGGGGCTTTTAGAGGCAGTTATAAAAAAATGTCAAATGCCCCTAACAGCAGCTGTAAAACACCCTGTGTGCATGAGCCCTTAAAGTCATAAGGATGACATGAAATTACTTGCAGTTTTTTAGGGTTAAGCTGGCTACACATATTCTGGTATGTCACAGCTATACATCCATAACAAAATACCAATCCTGCTATAAAGAAAAAAAAAAGCTGATACTGGTAGAAGACTTCATTGCTCTTTACAAAATCACATTGTTCAAATCGTTCAAAAAGGTATTTTTTTTACTACATTTTTTGCTTTCGACACACAACCACATGAGCAATGTGGAACAAATAAAAACAATGTTTTTGATTATACAGTGACTTTATGGCATTCATCAAACAAGACATTAATAACAGTCAGTAAGTATACGGATATGAACACATCGCAGCATCTTAGGATATTAAATATTAGTCTTGCCATTACAATTTTTATGTGCTTTGTAAATAAAGGTGAAAAGTTGTTCCAAATTTTAAAATAAAAACTATACCTTTCCTCTTTTAATACCTAGGACTAGGAGCTCTGTATGCTTGCCCCAGTACGTTGATATTAAGATCATAATTGTGAGCTACAACCTGACACTCATAAGGAGCGTAACCTATCTGCGGCCAAATGGAAAAGAGCTACTCCAGGGGTTGCCAACCAGGGGCTCCATAAGTTCTTGAATTCTCTAATACAATTTTTATGTTGATATATTATTTTTTCTCAGAAAATCACAATGTTGACTTGGTTTTACCACTCTGCTACTGTGTGCGTGTGTGTGTGTGGGGGGGGGGGGGATATCCATTTTTGTGCTAGTGATAGGGGCCACCGCCTTGTCGGGCATTGTAGAATCATCAAATATAGTAAGGAGGAATATTCTAGGTTCTAGTGGTAAGGTGACCTGTTAAGTAGAAGATTTGAGAGGCATTGCTTATTTATTATAAATTATATTATAAATTAAAAATTTAGGGGAAACAGAAAAACAGCAATTAATCAGCATTATAAAAAATAAGCATAGCACAGAATTTGAGGTAAAAAATAACTGGGTAATAATATTCTATGCTTAAATGGAAAAGGGTTATTATGTTAGAAGCATTATCAACTGTGTGGGAAGAAGTTAATATAGAGAGGGCCATGAAGACAAAGTAGCCTCCTGAACACAAAGCATTGTGGACAATCTATTTATGCATAGTACAGTATGTGACCTAATCAATACTACATCTTTAAGTTGGCCACGTGTGCTACTAGATCAGGTTGTTGCTTGGGGTCATGCTGGTATTATTGTTGTTTGGTCCTGGTTCTGTTTCTGACTCTGCTTGGCTTGAGCATTGAAGAATTTTTAAATAGAATTTTCTGAGTGAAGGATTGGAAAAATAATAAACCAAAGGATTACACATACTATTTATGTAAGTTAAGCAAATTGTAACGTAAAATGCATTATTTATGGTTCTGTAGACACTGCATTTATTTCTTTCTGAAGAAGCCCGGATCCTTAAGACTTCAATCCTGGTTGACACGCTTGGCAAGAAACATATGAAGAACACCATCCCAACCAGCATGATACATTTCACAGCTTTCCTAATTTTCACATTTTTGTTCAAGTTTCGTTGTTTGAGCCTCCAGATGATACAACCAGTACAGAAAAGGACAATGCAGAGTGGCAGGAAAAATTTAAAGATGAAGAGAAGGTCATGCCACCATGAGGCTGCAGGACACACCATAAAGCTATCACAGTGTGCTTTTGATGACGTGTCCCTTCCAGTATAGACTTTAGTGAGAATGGAAGCAGTTAATAATATTGTAACAAGCCAAACAGCACAGGCAATGACAGCAGCAAACTTAGTTGGTATGAAGTTGATTTTACTATAAGGATAAACAACTCGAATATACCGATCTGTAGCTACTAGAGTTAAAAAGAAGATGCTTCCTGTCCTGTTCATAGCAAGCATGAATAGCATCAGCCGACATGGGATATCTCCATAGATCCAGGTCAATTTCCTCCAGTAATAGTCTGTCCTAAAGGGTAGGCAAATCATGAGCAGGAAATCTGCTACTGACAGGTTGAAGAGATAGACTGTACTAGACTTCCATTCCTTAACGTGAAAGCAAAAGGCCCACAAGGCAAAGCCATTCAGTACTGTCCCAAACACAAAGATTATGATCAGAACTGAAGGAAGTATGTTGGAGAGAAGAGGGTCCTCAAATGTGCAGCAAGTGCAGTTGCTGCTGTTTAGGCAGCCCTCAATTTCATGTTCCATCATTGTCCAGCTTTTCTTGTTTGTTCAAGGACTTTCAATAGCTGATGTCTTCCCTGCACAGATAAGAGGAAGATACACACAGAAGAATAACTAAAGATTGACTGCAGCTAGGAGCTTTTGATATGAAGGATACTGGTCATCAGTGATTACATATCTAAATTGGTCACTTATTAGCATGCAAAAAATTTGGTTGTGTATTTACTAAAACACACATTTCCCCTCTCATTTCCTCTTTTGTGTATTAGCAATCTTTGCGGAATCAATGACAGATAACAATGCCTCTCAAGAACTGATAGGGTTTTAAAGAGGAACTATCACAAACTGTGAACAGGCAGGATCTTTACTGCAGAAGAGACGTGCAATGTCTTCAATAAAATTATACCTGAATGCACAGCTCAGCTTGCATTGCCGGCGTGCTACCTGTGTGAGGGAATGACTGACTCCTGCGCATGTGCCGGAGTCATGTCATGCCGCACAGACCAATGAACATGGCCAAAGACCAGCCCCCAGAAAAAATGCGGGGGCCAGAGAGGGACAGGACCCTTGAAAGGTAAGTTTAGCTTCACTTTAATTTGGGTGCATATATATTTATTGGGTAGATCTTAATTTAGATAAAAGTAGGGGAAATTACCACAACTCTTATTTGCATAATTTATATAGCACAGTTATTTATTGCAGAATATATTCAAAGTCCTCTACAGTGATACTTTATGAGGCACAAAGTTAAAGTTCGGCTTTCAATTTGGAACATAACATTTTTCCTTCTTGATGGTATTTTACGATGCATGCAGAAAAAAATCCACATTGAGATAAACCTTTGCACAGGTTTGTGATGGAGTGTGACATATTTTTTGGGAGCTGAGGGCTAATAGATAAAATTATTTTTATTTTATTATTTTTTCATATAGTCCATGAGTGTGATATACTTTTTCACTTTATTTGAAATCAATATTTATCCTATATTTCTGTCAGTATATAATGTGAATGCCTACCTTAACAAAGCTAATTCATGATGGATCTACTCGTTCTTCTAGACTGCAGAAATCTACTAAAGATGCAAAGAGCCTCATAGAACTCCAGTCTTTGGTCCATTCCTGCTGCCCATCTACAGTGACTTTGGTCACTGCCAGACATATCTCCCTCATGAACTACCATTTCTTTTGTTTTTAGTGGGCCTCTTAGCATTTGTTTGCTGTTGCCAACCCTTCGGAGAAAGAAAATTATATTTTGTACTTACCGTAAAATTCTTTCCTTAGAATCTTTTGAAGGACACAAGTCTCTTGATTCTGTACTTATGATCATGCTCTCAGTACTGCTTTGCTACAAAACTGAGACATGCTGGTGGTGGGAGGGGTTATCCTGGGCTGGCCTACAGTTTTTTGTTTCGCAGTGTCTAATCTTCCTATAGGCGGCCATGTAACCTAAGGTTTATAACTTCCTGGGTTCCTTAATGGACTTCAATGGACTTAAAGGAAAACATTTATCGATGAGTACAAAAATCCTATTATGTAGGGCAGGGATATGCAATAAGTGGACCTCCAGATGTTGCAGAACTACAAGTCCCATGGGGCATAGCAAGATTCTGACAGCCACAAGCATGACACCCAGAGGCAGAGGCATGATGGGACTTGTAGTTTTGCAACAGCTGGAGGTCCGCTAATTGCATATCCCTGATCTAGGGGAAGGTTAGAACCCCTGTCAGATTTGTATTCCTTGATGTGTCCCTGTTTCAGATTTTCCCTCACTTCCTGCCTGGTAAGCTGTTGTCACTAGTACAGGCTGTAAAGCCTAGGATTTTTTTTTCTTTTTTTTGGCTTGACATACTGTTTATTATGGTTTTGCTTAAAGTGATTCTAAACCTAAACCACAATTTATACAGATAGCTGTTGGGAATGATAAGTGGGCATAATAAGAGGCCCCCAGCATGGGTTTGTGGTCGCCACAAAAGAAAAAAAAATTTTTTGTGATTTTAGGTTATGGCCCCTTTAAGACGCGTGGTGTCTGTCACGAGGCTTGTCACGGGGCTTTAGGCGGGAAACACGTTTTCCTGCACGTGTATAGGGCTATATAAAGCCCCCGCATGTAGGCTTTTCCACAGTTGTTCCGGTATCGGCTTTGCGAGCTCCCCTCCCTCCCACCCCTGTCGCTGGCGCCATTATGTGGTTATGTCACCCTTGGATCAAGGGGGGACTTTTTATGAATTATTTAATTATCACTCGAGTTCTATGACTGAGTGAGTTTTAACTTTTAATATATTTATTTACTTATTTATTGATTTTAATAAATTTTATTGAATTTCAATTATAAATACCAATAAAGGTGCCGCGGCCAATTTATTACCAAAAAAAATTTCTGAGTGGTGTATTTATTTAGATTTAGATTTTGGAGTGTGTGTTTGTGTATATGCGACCTACAATCCCATGGATTCCCAAATCAAGTTTTAAAGCATATAATTAAAAGCATTTACTGGCTTTGAGATATATGAGAAAGTGTCAATAACATCAGGTAATTTTCTGTAGCAACCTGGACTGATTTAAGGCTCTTAGGCTAGGTTCACATATGTGCGGTTTCTGCATGCCACATTTGCATGGGCACAGCAGCCCATTCATTTGAATGAGGTGCTGTACCTGTGGGAAATGCATGAAAAGGGTCCCTGTACCTTTTTTAAAATTGCAGCTGCAGGGAAATCACAAATGGGCAGCTGGCTGTGCTGCTTTCCACTTTGCAGCCGCCTGCCCACTGTGCATGTGCAAGCCGCACTGTGCATTCTAAATTGTCCTGCAGTCTTCTTGGACCTGGGATGTGTCCCAGAAGGCTGTGGGCAGGGAGGAAGGAGACCTTTCACTCGAATTGCCTAGGCAATCTGAGTGGAAGTGGAAAGGGTGTACCTGTCAAAACCAGATACTTGCTCCCCCCCCCAAAAAAAATGACATGCCAAATGTGACAGAGGAGGGGGAGAAGGACTTAAAGCTGAACTTCCCCTTTTGGGTGAAGTTCTGCTTTAACTAGATCAATCAGTAAACGGTTAAATAGAAAGAGTTGATCAGTAATATATAGATGTAGCCATGTGCGAGTGGCTTGTAGTAGTGGTTCACCTGATAGCTGACCTCAGTCACACCATATGCACACATCCAGAGACACTGACCAGGCCAATTCTTGTTTTATTGGGGGAAATAACTTGGATGGGGATAAGGGGTAACTATGGGATGCCCAACAAATTATGGTACAAGGTTTCCATATACAAGCCTGTATATGCACACTTCACTGCAGACTCTCCCTCTGCAAACTATTGCTCCTCTCAACTCTCCAGCACTTCACTTGCTGACCGTTTCTCTCACAGTTCTCTCACTACACAGAACTCACAGCTTTTCACTCCTTTGCTTCTCTCCAGCTCAGAACTTAGTTTCCCGCCTGAAAGGAAATTTATCAGGCTTCTCTATACCTTTCTCTTCACCTTGGTCAGCACATGGTGATGCCTACCCTGTTGCAGCAGGACCTCAGAAACACCCATTACAGGCCAGGGATCAGGGGCCCCTGAATGTGCAGTAAAGTACTTTACTGCTAACCGAGCCTCTGACGTACTACAACTCCCAGCCCATCCTCTTCCAGGTCCAATCAACCTGCTCTCTGGTAGTGACTCTCCTTTCCCTTGACTGGCTCCAAAGGCTCCCACAGACTGTCCACTATTCCTCTCCCAGCCTGCTCCAGCACTTTCTCTTCCAGTCCCAGGGACCTTCACTCACCGCATCGGTGGATACTTTAAAGTCTTTCACTCTTCATGTAGCACCTCCGCTGTACTTCTGTTCCTCCTGTGCCACTCCAGCTTCCTGGCTGCACCCAAACTCCCAGGCGCCAAGGTCACCCTCCCCAGACTGGGGGCGACATCCTGGGTAGGGGCCTGTACCACAGCAAATCTGCTACATCTCCAGACTTCCACCCGACACTACTCCTCCCAGATTGGGCTGACTCTGAGTATTTAAGGAGGCCTGCCCCCTGCCAACCCTGCTTAGGGATAGGTCAGGGCTCTTTAGAACACTCCAGATGGCTCCACCCATCTCCTAGCTCTCTGGGACAGTCAGGCCTGACTAAATTTGCCTCTCCTAGCCAAAAATCTTGCTAGAAAATGCACCTAAACTATGGGGGCGCTACATAGAATTACAGAGGGGGCAGGTGATGACAGTGTAGGGAGGGGGGAGAAGAAGCAAAGTTGTATAGAATAGAGTAAGTAAACTGAAGGTAACCAGACTGGGGGAGAGGAGTGGGAAGCTCAGCCACATATAGTACACTAAGCTGTGCTGGATGAAGGTAAAAGGTAGAACAGAATACAGCTGGTCGGCACTCAGCAGTGACAAGGACAGAAGTAGCAAAATATATAGGCTGGGCACTGGGCAGAGAGGAGGCAGGATAGATCGGACAGAATGAGGAATACAGGAGGGCAGGACTGCAGAGAGATAGGACACAATCAGATATCAGGGAAAAGGATCAGAACTTGATTGCAGGGAAGGGACATGGGGACGATATCTGAGAAGCAGAGTGAGTATGGCAAGAACAAAGATACAATCAGAGATCAATCGAAGGGAACATGAACAAGTCACACTGAGAGAGCAGAGTGGGGGCGCAGTTAACATTCACAGCACTGAGCTGCTCTATGCTAGAATGACAAGAAGCTGTGAAACAGAATATAGCTTAGTGGCTGCAGATTGACTTATTAGCTTCCCGGGCCCCCTCTGGAACTGACAGAGACTGGGCCACCTACAGCAGTGCTGGTGGTCCCCCCTTATCAGTGGCCCTGTATGTGAAGCTAGCCTAAGATTGAGCCGTGTGGTGTCCAAGATGGTGCTGGGAGCGGATGTGCTTTAACACAGCTCCGCTGTCCAGATCATTTATGCTCCTCAATACCGGTGCAAGATCCATTGAACTGGAGCTTAGTGGATCCTTGCATTGCTGAGCACCGATAATTCATGCCTGGCTACAAAAAGAAAGGTCCGGCTCAGAAGAAAGGCAAGAAGGGAGACCGGCCGGAAGTCCAGGCCCAAGCACCGACCTCGATGGCGGAGACGCCGGACACTGCCGCAGGCCCTCCGCAGTATGTGGCGGACCTTATGCAGGCGATAGTCACAACTCACACTTCCTTGATGGAGAAGATGGAATTTATGTCCCCAGAAATCGGCCTGATCAGGAGGGATTTAGACGGATGCTGCGGCCGTCTCACGGAGGCAGAGCAGCACATCTCTTTGGCAGGGGATGTACAACGGGACCACACAATGGACCTCAACACCCTCAAAGCAAAGGTTAAACATCTGGAGGCCAGGGCTGAAGATGCCCAGAACCGAAACCGGCAGTTATTTAAGTGTTCCCTTCCGGAAAACACTTAAATAACAGAAAACATCTACGACACATCTAGGTGGGCAGCTCGTGGAAATACATGGTATAATCTTGTATTGAATAAACCTTTACCTGTTAAAAAAAAGATTGAGCCAGGTAGATGTTTTGTAAACATAGTTAAGGCACCCCTATAGGAAACCTTAAGGCAGAAGTAAACCCATTGATTTAACAATTACAAAACCGCTACATTCCCAAGACATGCTAATGTAACTATCACATTGGTTGTGTCCTCAACCAAACTGTCAGACCATCCAATGGCTGGTGTCATAATTGATCACATGTGCAGCATCATGGCAGTTGAAGATTAACCCACTTCAGCTCTGGAAGCATTTACCCCCTTAATGACCAGGCCATTTTTTGCGATACGGCACTGCGTCACTTTAACTGACAATTGCACGGTCGTGTGACACTGTACCCAAACAAAATGTATGTCTCTTTTTTTCCCACAAATAGAGTTTTCTTTTGGTGGTATTTGATCACCTCTGAGTTTTTTATTTTTTGTGCTATAAACAAAAAAAGAGCGACAATTTTGAAAAAAAAAAACACATTTTTTTTTTTACTTTTCGCTATAATACATATCCAAAAAATATATAAGAAAACAAATTTATTCATCAGTTTAGGCCGATATATATTCTTCTACATATTTTTGATTTAAAAAATCGCAATGCGCATATATTGATTGGTTTGCGTGAAAGTTATCGCGTTTACAAGATATGGGATAGATTTATAGACTTTTATTTATATTTTATTGTATTTACTGGTAATGGCGGCGATCTGCGATTTTTAGCGGGGCTGCGACATTGCGGCGGAAAAATCTGACCCCAAATGACACTTTTTGGGGACCACTGACATTATTACATTGATCAGTGCTATAAAAATGCAGTGATCAATGTAAAAATGACACTGGCAGGGAAGTGGTTAACTCTAGGGAGCGATCAGGTGGTTAACTTGCATTCTCTCAGTGTGTTCTAACTGTAGGGGGGATGGGCAGGCAGGGACATGACAGAGATCACTGCTCATGATGACTGGGAGTAGTCAATCTCTGCCATGTAATCTGTCAGAACAGGGATCCGCATTGTTTACATTGGCAGATCCCCGTTCTGCCTCTGTACAAGGCGATTGCGGGTCGCCTCCGGACATCCAGTCCGACCGACCCGCGGGCATGCTTCCGCAGCATGCAGTGGGCGCGCGCACCCACAATATCTCATGCACACGCCGTACAGCTATGGTGATTCGCGCAGACGTCAAACGGCAGCTGGACGCCAAGTGCTTTAACAGAGTCCAAGATGGCAGCTTGCTTGGCTGAAAACGATAGGAGGGTTAACTACCACGTTAACATGTTTCACCTTGATCACTGTTTGTAAAAACAAATTATGTCCTGCTTATTGGGACTTTGTAAGATACTTTAATATTTAGATGTGGTAATGTATTATTTAGGTAATATTATTTATGAATATGTGAACTGTATGTTTATAGTATTTCTCATTTCTCTCAGCATATGTAGTTCACTATTAGTATTAGTAATATAGGGGCCATGTTGGAATTGGTCATGATAACCGGGTCAGGTAGATATTCTGCGAACAAAGGGCTGGGAGCATCCTATGGGGGACTATAACATTGTATTATTTTAAATATTTCCTTCTGAAACATACTCTGACCCACTAGCTGGGACTATTTTGTGAGATCTCCAAATATTTTAATGCTTAGATGAGGTATTTTATCATTAAAGTAACACTACTCATGTTCACATTTATGTTATGTTCATAGCACATTTTTTTTCTTAAGTGCTGTATTGTTAATACTATGAGATCACCCTTTTCTTTTTCCCTTTTTTTTTCTACATGGGGCTATTCTGTGAGGTATCTTAACACTAATACTTAAGATGTGGTATATTATCATTGACATAACGCTACGCATATTTATGTATATAGTATGTTTACAGCATTTTTCCCCTCAAGCACTGTGTTATTAATATTTTTACTATAAGGATCACCATCGGATGGGGTATATAGTAGTTAGAACTAATAGGGTGACGTTAGCTTATGTTGCTCCAATGTGTAGGTTAGGTATTTACCACTATTTGTGTAGATTTGTAAAAGTTGTGCATATTATTTTTGTACCTTCTACTAGGAGGGGCTCTGTAATGAGACAACTAAAGTATAGAGTTTTCTTTAGATGGGTATGTTATTAAGGCATGAGGCTATTCAAATATTATAGCACATTGCATGTGCAAGATTTGACTTTGGAGTATTGTTCTTCTTACTATAATTCTATTATATGTTCTTTCTAGTAAATATACTGTATTTTTTGGATGCACAATGCGCTTTTAAGATAACTTAGCTATAACTAGATAGATAGATAGTGTGGAGGGTTAGCTCAATGGGGATCACCTTCCCTGGGAAAAGGGTAGTCCAAACGGCAGGTTTTTCTTAAAAGCTGACTTGTAGCCACTTTTATTTAAAAGGTTGCATGCAAAATCAAACAAACAAAACAGAAAATAAATCCTTGCCATCCAGGCTCTTACTAAATATTTACCGGTACCAAACTCAGAGGTGAAGGGCTTCTCCCAGCCACCCACAAAACAAAAATAATGCAAACCTTTTGTTTCAGTCACAAAGCAAAACTTCAGTTAAGCAGCAGCTCTCTCAGGTTTTTGGCTTTGCTCTAGTCCTGCTTATTTATACCACCTGTTGGTGGACACAAGTGGACCACAAAATCTGGTCTGAAACCAACCCTGCTAAGGTAGATGGTAACACCTGGACCTGATTTTCCCTTAGTTCACTGCAAATGAACGCATGCGAGGTGACACATATTGTCCATCGAACACCCCAAGCTGTGTACAACCTTCACCTGCGAGGAAACTTTTAGAGAGGCCTGGTTGTGGACCCCTCTCTTTTCTTTGGGGGGGTGGTTCTGTCTACTATTGTTGGTTACTAGGCTTTTTTGGCTCTCGGTGACTTTAACCACCTTGTCACATGACTGTTTTTCCCCTTGTTATCACACATCCATTTAAGAGCATGATCAGTGACTAGTTTGAATGGTCTCCCCAACAGGTAATATTTCAGGGCCTCTAAGGCCCATTTGATAGCTAAACATTCCTTCTCAACAGTGGCATAGTTTTTCTCATGTTTGTTAAGCTTTCTGCTCAGGTAGACGACCGGGTGCTCCTCACCGTCTTTGATTTGGGACAGTACCACACCCAGTCCCACATCAGAGGCGTCTGTCTGTACGACAAACTCCTTTGTGAAATCTGGGTTCACAAGTACCGGTTGTACACAAAGGGCTTGCTCTAACATTTGAAATGCCTTCTCCTCAGAGGCAGTCCGATTGTTATCAGATACCCTACCTATAGCAAACTTAGCTCAGATCCTCTACCGAAGTTTACACTTAAGGCTACCGCTCTTGTAACCAGTGCACTTCAGGACAAAGTCATCTCTCCCCAGGAGGCTTCCTTTTTGGTTAAACCATTTTACAATACACCATATTTTTATCATTTACCAAAAGTACATAAAGATCTTGTCAATCCCCCTGGCCGCCCCATAGTAGCTGCTATGGACAGCATTACCAGTGGGTTCTCCCTTTATGTAGACCAATTCCTTCAGCCACTAGCCCAGTCTTTGGAATCCTACATCAGGGATGGCATCCATCTGTTGCAGCTCCTCTCTCCCTACACCTGGGAGGAGTCCTATCTTTTGGTATCTCTTGATGTGCAATCACTTTACACCTCCATACCACACGATGTGGGACTACGAGCCATCCAAACCTTCCTCTGCAAGGGCCCCCTGCTAAATTCCAGACAGGCGTCCTTTATTCTAGAGGCCACCTCCTTTTGTCTTTCTCATAATTACTTTAAATTTGAAGGGGATTACTTTCTCCAAACCACTGGGACAGCTATGGGCGCCCATTTTGCTCCATCTTATGCCAATCTCACAACAGGCTTCTGGGAGTCCTCTTATATCTGGCAAAACAATCCCTTTATGTCCAGCATTGTGTTTTATGGCAGATATATTGATGACATCATCATTTTCTGGGATGGCAGTGCATCACAGGTAAATGATTTTGTCTCATATTGCAACAACAACATGAACCTTGTTTTCACTTCTGTCATTGATACGGATAGTCTGGCCTTTCTGGACTTAGAGTTGTACCACGTAGGCAACCAGATTCATGCCAAAAACTACACTAAGCCCACGGCCGGCAATTCCTTCCTTTACTTTAACAGTTGTCACCATCCCCGGTGGCTCCAAAACATACCCAAGAGCCAGTTCTGCTGCCTTAAAAACAACTCCACTAAGATCTCTGACTATCATAGTCACATTCTCAAAGCCAAGTTTCAGGAAAAGGGGTTCCCCACTGATCTGGTTGAGGCCGCCTATTCTCATTACATACTGACGCCCAGTACCCCCCCCCTCAGAAGATGGTAACTGATACTCCTCATGACATATGCTTTATTACTCAGTTCCATTCAGGTTACAGACAGATGGAACGCATCATCAAAAAACATTGGCCCCTCTTCCTACAGGACCAACACCTCACACCAGCCTTGCCGAAGAAACCAAGTTTTGTATAAAAAAAAGCCTCTAGCATTAAAAGCAAAATGGCACCAAGTAAGCTTAAGAGTAGGCCCCCTCCGCCAGGTTGGTCCATTCCTACCTTTTTAGCCCTCACGGGTATGTTTCAGTGCCATAAGCCCCTTTGCAAGACCTGCAGATTTGTCCAGCATGGACAGAAAGAATTCAGTGTGAAAGGCAAGACGTATCCGATCAGGGCATTTCACACTTGTTCTTCAGACTATGTGGTGTATTGCCTTACATGTCCCTGTGGCTTATTTTACGTAGGACGCACTATCAATACGCTACGTAAACACTTTGGTGTACATCGCCGCCTCATCTCTGAGGGCAGCGATTCACACAGTGTCCCTAAACATTTCTTGCAATGCCACAATAGGTCTACCATTGGGCTAAAGGTCATTGAAGCTATGCCCCGGGACCTTCCCCCGGCAGAAAGATTCCAAAAATTGTGTCACAGGGAGACTTATTGGATTTATACACTGGATGTTTTGTCACCTGGGGGGATGAATGAAGCATTGGAGGTTCATACCCTCCTCTGAGGCCATGTTGTCTTCTTCATTCCTCCCAAGTGCAGTAGGCCACCATTGCCGGCTATGGGTGCCTTCGCATTGCCTAGCTTGCCTTTCCCTTGGTTGCCTGCTTATGCTCTGGCTGCCCTTCATTTTATAATTTCTTCATTTCTATTTTTATTTTTAGTATATATATTTTTTATTTTAATGTTATTAATTTTATTTTTATTTTTTTAATTTTTTTTATTTTATCATTACCATTTTTATAACCCTTGATTCCTATATTCGCTACCTATGAGTGTACCTTCACATCACCCTATGCCAATACATGCATAATTGGACATTTTGCAACCTCTCAATGTTGTGCTTTTAGTGCCTTACAAATATATCAGCTCCTTTGTGCACTGTTCTATAGCCTCACACAGGCTTTCTAGCACTCCCATGCTTGTGGTGGCATCCCCACAGAAGTTTTCAATTAGAGATCCGATGCACCACCAATTTTATGAATGTACCCTTGTGTTGCTTTTTCTGTTTTTTTCAAGTCCTTCTCTGCTGACACTTTGAGGCTGGCCCTGCCCAGGGTCACGCCCACAGCTAAAATAAAAAGGACGTAATCCCAGCTATTCAGCCCATTGGCTGAGGAAGGAGCCACTGATTTGCTCTGAAACGCGCCCCGGCCCCTGACGTCATTTCCGGTTCCGTGCGTTCCACGCCGGCCCTGGGAGCACTTCCTGTGTCGTCACAAGCTGGTCTGGTGCTCTGTGCTTGCTGCACAGCTGCTTCCTGGTGTCCCCTGGCACGAAACCATACTGAGGACCCTCTCTGCCTACACTCCCCGCTGGTCGGATGGGCTGTAATTACATCTGCAGACAGGACTCATGCCCAGGATCCCATTCAGCGCTGGATTGCATCTCTCACAGGAGCTATTGATGTGCCTGTCAATTACCACTTTCTAGTAAGTATTTTTAACCCTTTGGCTGTAATAAAATTGTTTATACTGCACTTAGAGGTGCCTTCTTTGTGTTTACCCTGTCTTCTCTGCCTCAGGATTCCAGTTAATCATGACCGACCCTCTACCTATCTTCAGATCTGTCAGTGGGACTGCAATGGTGGCAAAATTGGGTATAAAACGCCTGTAGTACCCTGTGATCCCCAGAAATGCACAAACCTGCTTTTTATTTATAGGTTGGGGCCACTTTTGAACCGCCACAATCTTATTGATCTGAGGCTTAATCAGCCCTCGACCAATAATGTAGCCAAGGTATTTGGCCTCCTCCAAGCCTATGACACACTTTTTGGGGTTGGCAGTGAGTCCTGCTTTCCTAAGGGAATCTACTACTGCCTGCACCCAGGGCAAATAAGATTCCCAATCTGGGCTGTGGATGACAACATCGTCCAAATAGGTGGCTGCATATTGGCGATGTGGTCTCAATGTCTTGTCCATCATTCTCTGGAATGAGACAGGAGCATCATGCAAACCAAAAGGCATCCGCTTATATTAAAATGACTCCTCAGGAGTAGAAAATGCAGTCTTCTCTTTTGCAGATAATGTTAGGGGTATCTGCCATTAACCTTTAGTCAGGTCTAATGTAGTTATGTACCTGGCACTTCCCAATATGTCAACAAGCTCGTCGACCCGAGACATTGGGTACGCATCAAATTTGGACACACTATTTAACTTCTTGAAATCATTACAAAACCTTATAGTGCCATCTGGCTTTGGGACCAACACTATGGGACTTGACCAGTCACTGTGGTACTCCTCTATCACGTCCAACTCTAACATGTTCTTTATTTCGTTTGCAACTGCTTTGAGCCTAGCCTCGGGTATTCTATAGGGCTTTACATTTACGTGGACACCTAGTTCCCTAATTATATCATGCTGTACAACTGTGGTCAGTCCAGGTGAGAGAAAAAGTCTCTATTCTTACTCACAAACTCTTTAACGTCCTTTTGTTGGTCCACTGACAAAGTTTAAAGGACTGACACGGGGGCCATTTCCTTTTGAGGAGTTGGCATTGCCAGTAAAGTCTCTCTGTCCTTCCAAGGTTTTAAGAGATTAACATGATATATTCATTTTCCTTTTCCCTGGCTGGTAAACTTTGTAGTTTACCTCCCATACTCTTTCCATAATTTCAAAGGGACCCTGCCACTTTGCTAGGAATTTACTCTCAACTATGGGGACTAGTACCAGCACTCCCAGGGTTGAAGGTCCGGGTCTTGGCACCCCGATTATAAACCCTTTTCTGGGCTTCCTGGGCTTGCTCCATATGTTCCAATACAAGTGGCATGACAGCCTCGATTCTATCTTGCATCAGTGAGATATGCTCAATGACGCTTCTGTAAGTTGCGGACTCTCCCTCTCACGTTTCTTTTGCAACATCTAGCAATCCCCTGGGATGTCTACCATACAGTTGTTCAAAAGGGGAGTAACCTGTAGATGCTCAAGGTACCTCTCATATGGCAAACATGAGGTATGGCAGCAAAAAATCCCAATTCATCCCATCTTTGTCCACCACCTTTTCTAACATGCTTTTGAACATTTTGTTAAATCTCTCCACAAGACCATCCATTTGGGGGTGGTAGACAGAGGTACGGAGATGGGAGATTTTGTACAACTTAGACAATTCTTTAGTGACTCTGGACATAAATGGTGTGCCTTGATCCGTTAATACAGCATCCCTTTTGGAATACCCATACAACTAAATACCTGGACAAGCTCTTTGGCAATAGCCATAGCTGAGGCATTACGCAAGGGAATGGCTTCAGGATACCGTGTGGCATAGTCTAGTATTACCAGTACGTGCTGATGGCTCCCGGGCAGGCTTTACTACTGGTTCCACCAGATCCATGCCAATTCTTTCAAAAGGCACTTCAATTATCAGTAGCGGTACCAGCGGACTGTGAAAATGGGGCTATGGCGCAGAATACTGACACTATGGGCATGAGTCACACTATTCTTTGACATCTGCATGTAACCCAGGCCAAAAGAATCTCTGGGTTATCCTCTCCTTAGTTTTCTCTATATCCAGATGTCCACCCATTATATGACCATGGGCCAAATCTAATACCATCCGGCGATAGGGTTTGGGAACCACTAATTTCTCTACCTCCTCCCCCCCCCCTTGCTTTACCACTTGATACAGCAAGTTATTTTTAAGAGCTATGTAGGGAAAAGACACCCCTATATTAGGTTCAACAGGTTTGCCATCAATCATTTTAATGTTTTCTCTGGCTCTAATGAGTGTGGGGTCTCTTTTTTTTTTAACAGTAAAGGTTTTTATTGATTACATTAATGCAAGATACAAATCAACAGGTTACATGACATTTTGGTCAAGCATCAGTCTCCCGGAAAATAGCGACAATACACACTGAGTATTCTGCAGTAGAGGGTGAAACATACACATAAATTCCATTGTGAAGGCATCAGCATACCCGTACGGGGTCCCGACCCACCCTCCCTCCTAGGAACATTTCTCAATCCAATCATCCCATATTTTATGAAATTTCTGAGGGCAGTTTCTATTTTCATACGTTAGCCTATACAGCGGAAGCGCTTTATTTACCGCCTGTATCCAGGATGCTTTCGTGGGAGGCTCCCTTATTTTCCATCTCAATAGAATCTCTCGACGGGCATAGAAAAGAGCATAGGAGAGACACAGCTTACTGTATCTATTCCCTTCCACATCTTCTAGATAACTTAGTAGCATAATCATAGGGTCAAGGGGTAAAACCACCTCCACCACCCCACCAAGAGTCTCAGCCACCTCCAACCAGTATGGTCCCAATTGAGGGCACGTCCAGACCATGTGGAAGAAATCTCCTACAGCCGACAGACATGGAGTGCACTGTGGGCTAGAGGAGGGGTATATGCCGGCCAGCCTCTGGGGAGTGTAATAAGCCCTATGAACAAATTTTAGCTGAATAAACCTGTCTCTGGCCGAGATCATGGTAGGTATGAATGTTGTCAGACAGTCTTCCCACTCCTCCTCCCCCATGTCCGGAATGTCTGCCCTCCATCTGTCTCTCGCTCCATTAGGTTTGCAGTCATGCTCAACTGTAAGGTAAAGGTATATAGTAGAGAGAGGCTTACCCATGACTCTGGATACCAGAAGCCTCTCCACTGAATCCGACTCCATGGTAATACCGTCTGGGAACTGGGCTTGATAGGCATGCCTAAGCTGCCAATATCTGAAAAGGAAAGTACGTGGGAGCCCAAACGTCTGCCCCAGTTCCTGAAAGGATTTCAGTCTACCACCCTCCGATATGTGTTTCAGAGTAACTATACCCTTCCGTGCCCAAATAGCAGGGTCAGGGATTTGGGTGAAACGGGGCAAGTTGGGATTGCCCCATATCGGCATGTGTGGCGAGATGACATGCTCCCTCTGAATTGGTTTCCTGGCCCTTTCCCAAGCCATAATGGTCGCCCTCATGGGTCCTGTCAATGGGAATGGAGCCCGCCTGCCCCTAAAAACCAGGTTTGACAGGGCCGCATAAGAGCCCAGTACAGCTGCCTCTAGATTTACTGCGGGATTTCCTCTGGGCTGGGAGAACCACCAACGAACAGTCACAAGGACCGCTGCCCAATAGTACAGCAGAAAATTTGGTAGGGCTAGACCCCCCATCGAAAGTGGTAGGTATAGTGTATATCTAGTTACTCTTGGCGTCTTCCCAGCCCAGATAAACGTAGTCACCAAACTTTCCAGTCTACGGAAAAAAGATATTGGGATGTGAATCGGTGTGTTTCTAAAAAAATACAGGAATTTGGGCAAGTATATCATCTTCACTAAATTTGTCCGCCCGACCGGGGTAAGCGGTAGCCTTCTCCAGTCGGTACATTTCTTTGCGAACTGTGTCAACACAGGACTCAAATTCTTCTGGAGGTAATCTGACAGCTTCCCTGTTATTTTAATTCCTAAATAAGTGAACTCATCTGTCCATCTCAGGGGGGTACCCGTGTCCACCCGAGAGACCGACGGATGCAGGGGGAATAGGACAGACTTGTCCCAATTAATCCGCACGCCAGAGTACTTGGCGAATGTTTCAAAAATTCCCAACGCCGAGCGCAGAGAGGTGTCCGCATCCGCCAGGTATAAGAGGGTATCATCTGCGTATAGGGAAATTTTTTCAATCAGAGGTCCCACCCTGATGCCCGCCACCGAGTCCGCCGAGCGGAGCAGTATAGCCAGGGGTTCCAGGGCCAAGGCAAATAACCCAGGAGACAGTGGACAGCCTGTCGCATGCCCCTCTCCAAAGGGAAAGCCGAGGACAAATTCCCATTCGTACGTACCCGTGCCCTTGGATGAGTGTATAGAAGCTTTAGCCATGTCAAGAAACGGGGGCCAAATCCAAATCTGCGTTTCTAAAACCGTTTCCAAGACCGGTAGTCCGAGTCGTGGCAGTAATGGCGTAACTAGGTAGGCCTAGTTTGACCGAAGTACGGGCCTTCCCCCTGCCTGTATTTATAATCCTCCGATGTATGAGTGTATCTAGACCGTTGTAGACTGTCGAGACCTCAGCACCGGAGAGAGCTACGCCTCTTCCGGAAGCTGAGGCACCTCACCGTAATAGACACCCTCCAGAACCGGTCCAAACCTAAACCGGGGGCAAAGAACTGTACCGATTTCGAAGATATGTGAGTAGGTTCCCGTGCC
>BLSH010072080.1:1665209-1677749 GCA_018402905.1 Glandirana rugosa | reverse complement strand
GTCAGATCTGTCTAAGAGGAGGATGAGAAGGCTGAATACAGAAGAAGTTAAAGGGTGGGGTGTACAAGAAACACCAGTGTTGAATACGGAAGTTTCAAACCAGACCATAGTGTTTACTTTAACAAAGAGCCAAGTATTTGATCCAACAAAAGTTACTTATGATCTTGGGGCCTATAATATATATATGTGTGGGAAGAATAAGGCATGTGGTTATTGGGAGAATGTATGGTGGACAACAGACCCCCACAAGTGGGAGACTAGTTCGGCTAGGATCCCTCCAGAAGACATAAGTACCTATCAGAGGATCTCCTTAGCGAAGGGAAGCCAAGGGAATATTATCCTCACAGTAAAGAACCCAGAGGTTAAAGACAGTGGAGTATATAGGCTAGGAATAACTACGTCAGGGACGGATCCTTGGGCTGACGTCAAACTTCAGGTAACCCCTCCCAAAAGTGCCCCCGCCGTTGCTATGGGCAACTTACCCCCTGAGGTTTGGGGTACGGCAGGATAACGAGGTAGTCGGGGTAGTAATACAGCCAGAAGATAGACTGAGTATAGAGACTGGTTATTCTGACAAGAATGAATGGTTGGAATGGATGAATCTGACTGTGTAGTGTGCGCCAGTGGAAGACCAAGCCTAGCGACTGTTCCAGTCCCCCCAGTTTTCAATATGACATGTATCTTATTGATGATGCAAGGTAAAACAGATAACCAAGGTTGCAAAACAGAAATTGATAAGTTTCCTGTGACTAGAATGAAAACCAAACCAGTAGGTGTGACAGTCTATAAGGGGAATTCCACTTGTTTTAATAACACTCTTAAACCAACTTCACATGTATTTAGATATTGCACAACTACATATCAGGTCAGAAGTGATGGAAGCTCCCCAGTCTCACTGTTTGCCAATCAAACACAAGCTCTAGCAGACACTTGGTGGTTGTGTGGAGACAATAAACTAAGGCCTTTATTGGGCCCAGATTGGGCTGGAGTATGTACGCAAGTGAAAGTAGTTCAACCCTTTCTAATCTTCCCTGCCCAACTAGAAGGTGTTCCTATATGGGATAAGGCCACCAGCATAAAATTAAATAAGATAAACAAGCGAGATATCCCAGGGGGAAGTTTTGATAGATCTGTATACATAGATGCTATAGGCGTACCGAGAGGCATCCCTGACGAATTTAAAGCTAGAAACCAAGTAGCAGCAGGTTTCGAATCAATTTTTCTGTTTATATCTGTAAATAAAAATACTGATTGGATAAACTATATATATTACAGCAGCGCTTTGTTAACTACACATGAGATGCAGTCAAGGGCCTTGCCGAGCAGCTTGATGCCACCTCACTGACAGCCTGGCAGAACAGAATCTCCTTGGATATGCTCCTGGCCGAGAGGGGAGGGGTCTGTGTAATGTTTGGCACCACGTGTTGCACATTTATCCCTAATAATACTGCCCCAGATGGCAGTGTCTCCCAAGCATTAAAGGGCTTGGAGATGCTGTCTCAAGAGATAGCAGAAAATAGCGGTATTGAGGACCCCTTCACCGGATGGATGGAACGAACGCTGGTTTGGCAAGTGGGGCAAGTTTTTGACCACCTTGGCCACCGCGGTTGCGGTGGTACTGTCAGTATTATTATGTGTAGGCTGCTGTCTGGTACCATGCATGAAGGAACTCATCTCAAGGGTAGCAGATAAAGCTGCAGGTGATGTAATGTATGCAGCACTGTCCACACAAGACCCTGACTTATATGACAAACCAGGATTAGCCACACTGCTTGTATGAGAAAGTGATGCTGTTTTTATGAAAATCCCCACCAACACAGGCTCCTGGTTGGGAACTTAAGTAAGAATCTACATTTTGTAGGTTCAACGGGAGGGGAAAATGTTGGAAGAATGGGTTAAGTCAGGAGTCTTTTATTAAAATGTAGTTAGAGTAAAATGTAGCCAGAGTAAAATGTGGTTAGAGTAATGCTTTATGTGAACCTATAAAATGTTGATTCATAATGTACTAATGAATGTGTTTATTTGAGACTAGAGATCATCCAGTGACAGGAGGAGATGTCGCTGCTTTTGAGAAAACAAATCTCTTGGATATGTGATGATCTGAATTATTCTTTTTTTCCCGGTTTCAAGATGGATTTCTTATAGCACTGTCTAAATTTTGTTTCTCTTTCTATTGGTCACATGGGAAAACCACCCATTTAACTGCTTGATTGTTAATAGAAGATACAGATACTGATTAGGATGATTATATGATCATCCCTAGGTTACAACTCAGAACACATCTATGTTTTATGCATATTTATTATTATAAAAATTTAAGCCCTCGCTTTCAGTAGGATTACACATAAGCAGACCTGCTGTACTGTGTTTCGGACTTCATTTGTAGCCCATTACAGTGATAGCCATCACCAGAACTGTAGCCCTGGCAGAACACAACCCTGCCTGGATTCATGCCACCGGAGTAAAATTGGTAAAGAAGAGACCTGACTCTGAGGTCCCAGAAGCAAGAAAGGAGGTATTAACGGGGGCAGAAAGCCCTGACCTCGAAAAGGAAAGTCAAGACAAGGGGGTATTAACGGAGGTGGACAACCTTGACCCTGAAAATGAACTGCTACCTGCATTTTGGACAATGGCCCTTAATCTCCCTGATCCTACCTACCCCCCCTCATCTCTAGTGATTTTATTGACTTTTCTCATGTGTATTAGTACAGAGGTGGTCATTACCCAAAAAGGGTAAAACCCCCCAGTCTCACAACATTCTGGTATAACATATCAAACATATATGTAGCCACCTTCACTTTTGACTGCCATATAGTTTACTGTTTTATAGCATTTGGTTAGTGTAAATTTTTATATTCATAGGGGTACATATATATATAGATGTTCAAAGAGGGGTCCAAGGTGAACTCAAAGCCAGAGATCAAGTGACAGCTGGATTTGAATCACTTATCCCCATAATAATTAGAATGTAGAATGGATAAATTATATTTATTATAATCAACAATGTTTTGTTAACTAACTCAGGTATAGACAACCCATGGGATCAGTATTTTGGGTGGTTCACCGGATGGAAACAAGCCCTAGTTCAACCTTTTATAATCATTGTTGCTATATTAGCGTAATAAGTATGATAGTGTACTGTGTTATTTTATGTTTCTGGAAAATGTGCAAGGGAGTAGATAATCCCTCTATGCTCGGACATATAGAGTCAGAACAGATAGAGCCCTTCTATCCCAGCCCTTACTTTTAGTACCTAAGAAAACACCGTAGTCATAAGCAGACCCTTCTTTTGCAACAATGGTATCCAGAACAGGATAATCTCATGCCCACTGACTTTACCGGGGAGTTATATGCCCCCGATGACGTCTGTGACAATGTAAGGCCCGATAGGGTTTTAGGGGAAATCATGTTTATGATTTAAGAGGGGGTTATGGGGGGGGGGGGGATGCAGAGAAAACACTGAAACGCCATTTTGTTTTCTGGATTCCATTTTAAAATATCCTTTTCTCCTCTGTCTCTTGATGTTCCCCACCCCCCTTCTTCCATTTCAGAATTCACAGTTTGCACGTACAGAGATGATCTCATCTACCATCCCAATTACTAAATTCCATGTACCTGGTACTACCAGCCACAATAATTAGGATTACTTTAGCACAACCCCATAGCTTCAGGGCTCTGGATAAAGACCCCCTCCTTTCTTAAAGAGGAGTTTCATAATTGTTTTTCTTATCTATGATAATTACTAAACCTATAGTCTCATATTATTTGGAATATTATTAACTTTGTATAATTGTTAACCTATAAGGTGATGTGTTGCAGAATATCATTAACTTTGTAACGCCCTTCATAATGACTGTAAAATGTTTGACCCAAACAATACAATTCAGAATAATCTTGGAATCCAAACTGTCTGTCTGTGTGTGTTTCTCATAACGCTAAGGTTATTCTCAAACTGGATCCTTAAAAGACACAGGGTCGCTGCAAGCCAGTCAGAACAGCAGGCCTCACTGGTACCCCAACAAGCTTTCATCAGAAATGACGCAGAGGTGATCAAATACCACTAAAAGAAATCTCTATTTGTGGCGGAAAAAAAGGACGCAAAATTCGTTTGGGTACAACGTCGCACGATCGCACAATTGTCAATTAAAGCAACGCAGTGTCGAATCGCAAAAAGTGCTCTGGTCCAAACATGGGAAATCCTTCTGGGGCTGAAGTGGTTAAAGCAGGAGTCCCAAACCCCCAGTCTACAGACCAGTACCAGTCCTTGGCCTCTTAGAAACTGTGCTGTAGAACTGCACTACAGGAGGTGAGTGGCAGGTGAGCGGAGCAGCTTGATGTTTATTTACAGCTGCTAGCTGACACAGAGGAGGGCAGGGCAGATGAAGGTGAGTGGCAGGAGAAGTGTCTGTGTACAATACATGACCGAGCACCACACAGCCCAGCGTCTTCTGGTACCAGCTGCCCCAATGCCTGGCATCAATCTCCACCCCCACTCTGGTGTCCTGCCCAGCAGCTGCCACCCCTGGTGATTGTGGTGCACTGGCTGAAGAGGACAGAGACAGTCTGAGATTATAGAGAGGACTAAGGAATCTACTGCTAAACTCTATAGTGGCTGTGTGTCTTCCGGGACAGGATATCAGCAAGAATGGGACACTGCCATGGCCCCCTACTTAGGTAATGTGTCTGCACAGATCAGACTGAATGTCAGCCCACACTGGGGTCCAAATTGTAATCAGAAAAATACTTTCCCCAATTCTCATAGGACAGTAGTCCTGATCCTGACACCGACACCCCCTAACACTCCCCTCCTGATCCATGCAACAATTGTCTTCTACAAAAATGGTCCCTGGTGCCAAAAAAGTTGGGGACAGCTGGTTTATAGCACTGAACATATAGCTGCAGAATTTGATTAATTTTTTTGCTCCGGGTATGATATTCCTTCTCTCTCCCTGTCGTCTTATGAGACACACTTATGGGAATATTTACATCAAACTGCTTTACCCCAAATATCCTTGGAAATGTTATGAACTTTTCCAGGTTGTTAAATGTCTTCCCTCTGGGAAAAGTCCAAGCCTTACCGGTTTAACTACCAAATTTTATACATTTTTTTTAACACATATTGCTATGAACATTCAACGCTATATCGGGTAAAAGCTCTTTTCTTATACAGACATAAGAAGCCCACATACCTGGACAGCCTAAGAAGGACACCTTGCACTGCAATAAATACTGTCCCATTTCGCTTCTCAATGTGGATATTTAAATGTTGGCAATCACCTAACGTCTTTGACACTATCTATTATACACCACAAGCAAGTAGGGTTTGTCCTTCAGAGAAGGGTCTATGGACAGTACTAAGAGAACCATTTGCTTGATACATTCTACATCTATGTTTGGTATTGATCGACGCTGAAAAAGCTTCCCTCTGGGAAAAGTCAAGATGGTTTAACTACCAAATTTCATAAACATTACAGGTACAGGTGCATTGTTGTGCAGGTGCATTGTTGTCTATGAAGCTGTAAAATAAAAACAGAACATTTTACATTTAAGTATAGTCATTTATGAGCATACACCTGTATGCACATGTATACGCAACACTGGCCACTAGAAGAGAATGAAGAAGAATTTTATGCATCTATATACATACACATGTTTACAGAAGGTCTTTACGGATCTTTCGGTGAACAAGATTTTGCTTATAAACATCAGTACATTTTCTACTTGTGAAAGAAAATCAGTAAATTTTTACATCCATGTGCAAGAGGCCACACAAAGTTTTTTACACTCTGTTGTTACATGCATTTTTCATTCTTGTGTTTGTTGATAAAAAAAATGGCCTTATATCCAACACTTATGGCTAGAGTACAGGTTAATGGTTCTCTGTCAGCCCCACTTGCTATACAAAATGGAATCGGACAAGAATGTTTTCTGTTCCCCTACTTATATATTTTGGTGATGGAACACTTGGCAAATGCTATATGTCAGAATTCGTCTATCAAGGGTATTATTGGAGAACATACCCATAAGACAGGACTATTTGTAGATGACTTACTAATATATTTATCTAATCCTAGGATAGCCCTCGCCTCTCTTATGCAGGAATTTACAGAATATGGAAAGCATTTTAATAAAAATGAAGGTAATTTACAAAAACAAAAGCGTTAGATCTGTCATTGTCCTATAAAGACCTATCTCATGTACAAAATACATTTTCTGTTAGGTGGAAGTCAGACCATATCACTTATTTTGCGGGTTCATATATCTTCTAAGTTGTCTAATTTATATTTGCTTAACTATAAGCCTTTCCTTAACGATTTGTGTTCTAAACTTCACACATGGTTGAGAAGTTATCACGATACCTGGTTTGGAAGGATTGCTCTTCTATTTGCAGGTGGCTTATATATTTATTTAATGCTAGGATAGCCCTCCCTACTCTTAAGCAGGAATTGAAAGAATATGGAATGCTTTGTGACTATAAAGTTAATTTACAAATAACTGAAGCTATTTGTGTTCTAAACTGCAAATATGGTTGAGGTGTTCACCATGTTCTGGTCATGGGACTTTAAATGAGGAATATCACAAAGTAAAATTACAAAAATAGAAAATGTATTATAAAGATTATTCAAAAATGCATCGTAAAAGCACATTTCATGTTTAGCGAAATACATGGTACAGAATAAAAATTGATTGATGAACATAATCAAGAGCTGACATATGACACATGATTATTATAATGAATTCATAAAAAAACAATACATGGCACAATAGAATAGACAAATGCATGATAGATATAAAATGTAAGGATCAGGCTGTTTTGACATATAGTAACTCTATGCATTTTGTGGCTCATGTCCACTCATCAGGAGTATGTTGCCAAAATTCTCTGTGAATATAAGTAATAAATAAAAGATGTGTAGGGGTAAAAATCCCTATATGGGCAACAAAAAGACCTGAAGTCTGATACTCGCATGTCAGCTCGGAATAAAAATCCAGCCTACAAGATGGATGTGAGGGTTGCCAATGACAAAGAGGAGACAGCCCACGCAGAGGCTAAACAGAGCTGTAGTAGTTATCAAACACACACTATAGACACAGGATACAAAGTAAGCAATAAGACAGTACTATTACTAGTTAGGGTGCATACAGATTAGCCTCAAGATGAGTGTGACAAAATTCACTGGTTGGTCAGCTTAAGGTAACAATTACAGAAAAAACTGACAATATTGGGGTAAACCTTTTGAGGCTCAGAAAAGTAAGTGGGAGGCCACAGGCACGTCCTCCAATGTTGTAGCCAGCAATCCCCAATTTTTTGTACTTAAAAGGGGCAACCTTTATGGAGATCTATTCATTTCTTATAGGAGAGGGTAGGAAAGGGTGGTATTGACTTCCAGAAGATAGGATTGTAGTAAGGGCGGGGCAGCCTTCATCCAATTACGTGCAATTAATTTTCTTGCAACAAATAAGGTTTTATACAAGAGCACAGTCATAAATGTATCTGTCACTGGGTCAGGAAAAAGACCTAACAGACATTTATTGGGGTGAAGAATTAATAGAGAACCCGTTTAATTAGGAAGAAACCTCACTACTTGTGCCTAGAACCCCTGAATTATGGGAAAGCCCCAAATGAGGTGATAAAAAGTGCCAGGGGTGTTGGAGCACATCAGGCATAATGGGGCTGTGAGTAGAGTGGTATCTGGATATATGGATAGGGGTCAAATAAGCCCTGTGTAGTATATATACTTACGTAGGGCAGTCACTCAACTTGAGGGAGACCATTTTGCAAGTGCTGAGAACTTCATCCCAATCTGTGTCTAAGGATTGTTCTTTTTAAATGAAATCTCCTTCCTTGATGCCTATATTTATTTCAGACATTCCTCTTTCACTTTCAAAATGTTCTTTTCCAGGATGAAAACAGCAATGCTAAAGTATATTTGGGGGTAGGTCATCTAGGCTTAGTTATCAAATTCTTACTAGACCAAATGATATAGGTGAAAAAGCTTTATCCAATTTATAGTTGTATTATAAATCATCCCACCTTGCTCATATTTTGGACTGGTTTGATTTGTACCATAATAGACCAAGGTTCACAATAGATTGGAATGCATGTTCAATACCTACAATAACAAAAAAGAGGAATGTCTGGTATCACCAGTGACACACCTCCATCCCTATATAAAACAAATACACAGAAAAGCGCCGTTGGACTTTATATGAGGTGAGCACCATAGCAAAGTAACAGGAGTATGCACAGTTTGAACATTTATTGAAAAATAATCTTACATACATGGATAGCTTGAAAATTGCTGAGCCAAGAAAATGCATCATAGTACAAATTTGCAATGATACATATAAAAAAAAGCATACAGTATGCATAGGCGTCTAGTAAACTCAATGCGTTTCGCGAGACATAGCTCGCTTCCTCAGGGTTGGATGCGTGTTTGATGTTTCCATAATAAATAAAAAAAATGTATAACACAATGAAGGTTGTTATGGAAAATGGTAAGAGGGGTCTAGGAGTAGAAGGCCCCATACTCACCATCAGGCAAAGCAATGTGCCAATTTGCTGAGATCCCAACAGGCGGTAGCAATGGATGTGTGGCATGGGAGGTGAGTGGAGGAAGCCAACCAGAATCATCACCAGGTGACAACCGGAGGGCAGACATGGCATGGGTGGGATTGTGTGAACCTAGAGGCTCCACCTTGTCCAAATATGTGTCAGCTGTAACATAAATATATGTAGCAGTAATAATTGCTATAGAAGCAGAGTAAACATTGAAGAGTATATATATATAGTTACATGTATACACCGACCTGGTCCAAAAAATGAGATGGACATGGAGACCAATAGGTATGTGTGAGAGGAATGAAAAGGGGGAGAGGTGGTTGGGATGATGTGACCCTAGAGGTTGCACCTGGTCCAGATAGATGTCAGCTGTAGCAAAAATATATAAAATAATAATAGTGATACCTATAGTACATCTGGTCTACCTTGGTTATCATCTTCAGTATTGCCCTCCCTCTCAACTCCATTGTTTTTATACCTGTGGTTTTGAAAACATGAAAAACGTTTTTTGTCATTTTAATCTTTTTATCAACCAATAAACTTTTAACCCCTATATTAGGGAACCCATCATTTCCTCCAGCATGTAAATGTTCATCCTTTTTACACTGGGGGGCACCTGAATCTTCCTACATGTTTCCATGTCTTCGGGAATATGTTGTACAACCATTGTCAATTATTCTATTCCTAAATTATACCAAGAGAAGATTGGTTGCAATACTTTCTGCCAAATATTTTGTTAGCTTAACCGCTAGCTATAAGCAACTGTATCACTCACTCACTTCTTTTGAACAGATATGTATCTCTGGGGAAATCCCATGTCACACAATTTCCCTTTTACAATTTCCCTTTTCTTTCTAATCAACACTAGGAGAATTGAATATCTCACTATGAGAAGATGATATTCTTAATTGTTTCCTGCTCACCCATAAATTAAGCATGTCCAGTATCACAAACGGAAGAAATTATAAGTTCTTAAAATGATTGTAAATCCTCACCTTATAAACCAACACATTCAGTTTAAAGTAAACATGAAAGGCAAAACATTTGTGTATAGATATAAAAAAGCATTATACATACCTCTTTTCACCTTTTTGTATAAATGGGGGGGGGGAGGGGGGTCGTCAGGACAAGTCTGATCATTGGAGGAGATCAAGCTGAATTCCCAGCACTGCCAGAGAACTGACCACGGTGTATTCTCTTGCTTAATGTGGTCAGTTTTAATTAGGAAAGCAGAGGGACTGGCAGGAACACCAGGGATTTCACACAAAGGAAGCATTACAAAGAGAACAGGATACTTTTTCATACAAGTATATGGTACAGCAGGCATATATCAGGAATATCTTGGGTTGACATCATCATAAATCACAGGCATAGAATACTGTACCCTATAGGCTTAACCAGATATTTGAATCAAATTCAAAGGTACGCTGGCAATGTTCAGCAGAGGTG
Source organism: Glandirana rugosa (assembly GCA_018402905.1). Taxonomy (NCBI): domain Eukaryota; kingdom Metazoa; phylum Chordata; class Amphibia; order Anura; family Ranidae; genus Glandirana; species Glandirana rugosa. Next base: position 1,667,737 of record BLSH010072080.1, on the reverse strand, counting down.
GGCACAAATCTCATGGAATTGTCCATTAATTAAACATTTCTGAGATGGAAGAGCAAAGATATTCAACAAGGTTACATCGACAAATTCCATGTGGACTCCAGAGATGGCTTTGTTCTTGGTAATTGCTGGTTCAATTTCTTCAATTAAGAAGTCGTTACTCTGTGCAGCTAGAGCTCTCATTACTAGACATTGGCAATCCACAAAACTCCCCTTGGTTGAGAAGTGGATTGCTGAGATTAGGCTCCATTCACATCAGAGCGCATCGATTTACTGGCGGTTTTTAGGCTCTGTTCATATCTAGGCATTTTTGGGAGTTTTTCTGCTCTAAGCCTCAGCTCTAAGAACGCCCAACAAGACAAATCCCATTCATTTCAATGGCCCCTGTTCACATCTGAGCGTTTTGTCACATAAAGCAAAACGCCAGTTGCTCAAAAAAGTACATGAGCTTCTTTTATGGCAGATTACAGGCGTTTTAATCCTTTTACATTGGTGACCTTTTGAACTCCAAAATGCCTGTACAAAAACGCCCGAAAAAACGCCTGAAAAACACCCGTAAATAGCAACGCCTAGATGTGAACGGAGCCTCAGGCATTTTTTTAAGCTTTTTTGCAGCTTTTTACAAGTTATTTTTAAGCATTTTAGAGGTGTATTAAAAAATGTAATATATTGCAGCCTACCAATCCTTAGATGTGGTGCTTGCATTAGTTTTCTTTGATAGCCCCCCCCCCCTATTTTTTACCCTGTGATCCTGCCAGTAACACACTTTCTGTATTAGAGTGCCTACACTCTGTATGAAGGAACACAGGGGGCACCTTTGGACTACAGCATTGTCAGTCTGGGGAATGGGGAGTGTTAGATGAACTAGGAAATTTAAATACACTAAAAAATTTAAGCCAAACTATAGCTCACAATGCAGTTACACTAGCAGTTACAGCACCCTTATTTTTTTTTCTTTTGGGATAAAGGTTTATATGAATGAATAAATAAAAGCTGATTAATGTATGAACCCCTGTCAGTGGTAAATGGTTTGTCTCAACACTGTAGCCAATATATTTGCTTATTGCATATTTGCATATTTGAGAGCTTGTTCTGTTTAAGGACAACAGACTTACTGGCAAGGTCACCAGGTGAAAATAAAAGAAAGCCTAAAAAAAAGATAACCATCACCACTAAGAATTGGTAAGCTGCTGGACGCCATTTGAAAATTATGTTTTGCAAAGTAGCGAACGCTGCTGTGATACAGAGTACGGTAGTCCATACAAGATTCATTTTCTTTTGTTCAACCAGCGGTGGATGGGAAATTGCCTTCCGTGAATCTTTTGTATTGTGACAGCTGGGGGGCTTCCCCACTGTCAGAATACACTCATCAGCACCGAGGACTATAGCTGGCAGCACTGATTGAGCAAAATGTTTCCAACAGGCTGATTGTACAGAAGTCGATTGAAAGATTGACTTCTGTACAACCAGTCTCCCCATAGATGGATTGAAATTTGTCCAGTTCATCAGGGTTCCATCTATGGCCGGATTAAGTCCCTGAATCTCCCATTTATGACATACAGAATTTGCAAGGAAAAGTAGGGGCATGGGAAGAGAAGCAGTACTTTTTTAGTATGTTTTTTAGGGTCAGTGACTCAGACAAGAATGGTCAACAATGAAGAACTTTGTGTTTCTTTCAAGACAAGTACTGGGGAATTCAAAAAGAGTGTCATAGACCTTCCTCTTTCCTCTGCACAGCAAATATTGGTACAGGCAATGGATTCATTTACCTGTTGGAAACAGATACAGGAGTCTGTCACATGGAAGGAAGCAGCACTGAGGCTGCGGCGTCCATACCACTGACACTCCATCCTCAGTGCATGTTAAGCCGTCATTCCCAACCCCATTCAGCCGCCCCAACCTCCTCACAAATCGAATGCTTTAACCACTTTAAGACCGGGCCTCTTTTTGGAGTTCGGTGGTTACAAGTTAAAATCAGTTTTTTTGCTATAAAATTACTTACTTACCCCAAACATTATATATATATATATATATATATATTTTTTTTTTTTTAACACCCTAGAGACACAAAATGGCGGCTGTTGCAAAACTTTATGTCACACCGTATTTGCGCAGCGGTCTTACAAGCGCGATTTAAAAAAAAAAAAAAATCATTTTTTTTGAGTTAAAAAAATAAGACAACAGTAAAGTTAGGCCAATTTTTTTCCATATTGTGAAAGATAATGTTACGCCGAGTAAAATGATACCCAACATGTCATGCTTCAAAATATATATATATATATATATTACAAACCCCATTCATTCATTAAAATATCGTTTTTTTGACTAAAATTGAACATTGGTGGCTTGAGGTTTTTCTCCGGGCCAGAATTTCACCAATTTCGTAAGCTAAACACTCCTCCAACCCCGCCGACTTACCCCAACCCTTACTGCCGAATTGTACGTGACTCCTACCTCACAGTCACCATACCTGCGGCGTCGGAGTCACGACGAAGGAAGGTACACTGTCTGAGGACATATCTAGCCTTCTC
>BLSH010072080.1:1652231-1665199 GCA_018402905.1 Glandirana rugosa | reverse complement strand
GTTTTTTGAGTTAAAAAATAAGATAACAGTAAAGTTAGGCCAATTTTTTTCCATATTGTGAAAGATAATGTTACGCCGAGTAAAATGATACCCAACATGTCATGCTTCAAAAGTGCGTCCACTCGCGGAATGGCGACAAACTTTGCAACATAAAAATCTCCATTGGCGACGTTTAAAAAATTCTACAGGTTAGCAGTTTTGAGTTACAGAGGAGATCTAGTGCTAAAATTATTGCTCTCACTCTAACGATTGCGGCAATACCTCACATGTGTGGTTTGCACACCGTTTTCATATGTGGGCGGGGCTTACGTATGAGTTCGCTTCTGCGTGCGAGCTCGCAAGGATGGTGCGCTTTCAATTTTTTTTTTTTTTTTTTAATTATTTATTTTGCTTTTTAATTTTTATTTTTACACTGTTCTTTAAAAAAAAAATTTGATCACTTTTATTCCTATTACAAGAAATGTAAACATTCCTTGTAATAGCTATCTGCTACCATAACAACGGTATTCCACTTCAAACGGCCGCCGTATTATGACGGCGGGCGGTCTTGAAGCGGTTTTTAAATTGCAAGGGGAAAGGGACTGAAGTGAATGTAATATGTGGGTGCTACAGAAAATGAAATAGGCTACTGCCTGCTACAATAAATCTGGAACACTAAAGCTGCCCATACATTAATATAAATACGTTTGAACATTTTCTTATTAGGCCTAATGCAGAGGAGCAGAAAAAAACACCACTTTTGAAGAAATGTTTATCTTTTTTTTTTTTTGCCTCTGAAGGCAGCCCTATTTAAGCCAATGTGGCTATGCACATTGCGGCAATTAGATTTGTATTTTGGAGTAGCATTCAAGGGCATAAAAAAAATCCCCAAATCTGCATTGGAAGAGGAGCTTACTGTCATAATTTAAGAAGATGCGTGCATAAATGCGCTCTCATGCGTACAAATTTGTTACAGTGGTTAGAATACATCATTTTTGAAAGTTAAACACCCTATGACAGCCACCTTATATGCACTACCCAAAGTGCATAAATGCACACAGGATCCCTCCAGAAGACCTCTTGTGTCTAGGAATAACTGTCACACTGAGAACGCCAGTTCTCTGGTCGATGAATGGCTCAGACAACATATGGAGGCTTTACCTTCATATTTAAAGGACACAATGCACATCCTTACCCTACTTGAGGGCATGTATGTAACAGAAAACACCATCATAACATCCATTGATGTAGAATCCCTATATTCCAACATCCCGCTTAGGAGAGGTTAAGCCATCATCAACTCTTTTTTGAGTAGATGATAGTAGCGAAGGATGGATCAATACAGATACAACATTTTTTTTTTTTGCAGCTTTTTCAATTCATCCTCACCCATAATGTGTTTACCTTCAATGGCTCCCACTGCCTCCAGGGACGGGAGGGCGATGGGGACCAAGTGTGCCCCATCGTACGCCAACCTGTTCCTAGGGGGGTAGGAACGCTGACTTTTTCAGAGTGAGGAAGCGTTGATGTATCTCTGCTATATTGATTTGTGGCGGCGATACATCAACAATATTTTGTGACCGGCTGTGTCAATCACAGCCGGTCATGTGATGTAAACAAACCGCAGTAGCGAGCTGTTACTGGGTTCTCGACAGGGAGATTGCGGTAACAGCTCGTTACCGCCTACTGTGTACACCAAGCACACTGATCACCCCCCCTAATAAAGAGTACCTGTCACCACCCCATCAAAGTACCTGTCACAGCCCTTCAGAGTACCTGTCACCTGTCCATCAGAGTACCGAGTACCTGTCACCTGCCCATCAAAGTACTCGAGTACCTGTCTATCAAAGTACCCGAGTAACTGTCACCTGTCCATCAAAGTACCCGAGTACCTGTCACCTGTCCATCAAAGTACCCCAGTACCTGTCACCAGCCCATCAGAGTACCTGTCACCAACCCATCAAAGTACCCGAGTTCCTGTCACCAACCCATCACAGTACCCGAGTACCTGTCACCAGACCATCAGAGTACCCAAGTACCTGTCACCTGCCCATCAGAGCACCCGAGTACCTGTCACCTGTCCATCAGAGTACCTGTCACCAGCCCATCAGCGTACCAGAGTACCTGTCACCAGACCATCTGAGTACCCAAGTACCTGTCACCAGCCCATCAGAGTACTCGAGTACCTGTCACCTGCCCATCAGAGAACCTGAGTACCTGTCACCAGCTCAGCAAAGTACCCGAGTACCTGTCACCAGCCCAGCAAAGTACCCGAGTACCTGTCACCTGCCCATTAGAGTACCCGAGTACCTGTCACCAGACCATCAGTGTACCAGAGTACCTGTCACCTGCTCATCTGAGTACCCAAGTACCTGTCACCAGCCCATTAGCGTACCCGAGTACCTGTCATCTGCCCACCTAGGTACCTGTCACCAGCCCATCAGAGTACCTGTCACCTGCCCTTCAGATTACCCGAGTACCTGTCATCTGCCCACCTGAGTACCCGAGTACCTGTCTCCAGCCCATCAAAGTACCCGAGTACCTATCTGCAGCCCATCAGAATACCTGAGTACCTATCTGCTGCCCATCAGAGTACCCAAGTACCTATCTGCAGCCCATGCCTCATAGAATATACCTCGGGTGTTTGCTTTCCAAAATGGGGTCATTTGGGGGGTAATTGCACTGTCCTGGTGCTCCAGGGCCTTCAAAAGTGTGATAGGTATGAATGAAATTTTATGTGTAATTTATGCTCCTAGAATGCCTGACGGTGCTCCCTGCATGTTCAGCCTCTGTATGTGGCCAGGGTGTGAAAAAGTCTCACACATGTGGTATCACCATACTCGGGACGAGTAGCAGAATATATTTTGGGGGGTAATTTTTGCTATGTACATGCTATGTGTTAGAAATATCTTATAAATTGACCACTTTGTGTAAAAATAAAAGCGTTTTCATTTTCTTTCCACGTTTTTCGAAGACTTGTGCCTCATAGAATATACGTAGGGGTGTTTGCTTTCCAACATGGGGTCATTTTGTGGGTAATTCCATTGTCCTGGTGCTCCAGGGCCTTCAAAAGTGTAATAGGTCATCAGGAAATTAGATGTGAAAATTCTGCTCCTAGAATGCATGACGGTGCTCCCTGCATGTTGGACCTCTCTATGTGGCCAGGCTGTGAAAAAGTCTCACAAATGTGGTATCGCCATACTCGGGGCAAGTAGCAGAATGTATTTTTGTGTGTAATTGGAAGTATGCATATGCTGTGTGTGAGAAATAACTTGTTGTTATGACAATTTTGTGCAAAAAAAAAAAAAATAATAATTTCTTAATTTTCCCAAGAATTGTGGGAAAAAAGTACAACTTCAAAAAACTCACCATGCCTCTTACTAAATACCTTGGAATGTCTACTTTTTAAAAAAAGGGGGTAATTTGGGGGGTATTTGTACATTCCTGACATTTCAGGGCCTCAAGAAATGAGATAGGCCATCAGTGCATCAGGTGTGATCAATTTTCAATGATTGGCACCATAGCTTGTAGACTCTATAACTTTAACACAGACCAAATAATATCCACGTATTTGGGTTATTTTTTTACCAAAGATAGGTAGCAGTATAGGTTTTGGCCCAAATTTATAAACAAAAATAACTTATTTGCAAAATTTTATCACAGAAACTAAAAAAAAGTGTTTTTTTTTCAAAATTTTCGCACTTTTTTCACTTATGTTGCAAAAAATAAAAAACCCAGAGGTTCTTAAATACCACCAAAAGAAAGCTCTATTTGTGTGAAAAAAAATGATAATTTTGTTTGGGTACAGTGTAGCATGAGAGAGTAATTGTCATTCAAAGTGTGAGGGCGCAGTAAGCTGAAAATTGGTCTGGGCAGGAAGGGGGTATAAACGTCCTGTATTGAAGTGGATATAGAAAAAAATGGGGAAAATCAAATTGCCACCTGTTTATTCTGTAAATCTACAGAAAATAATGCCCTATTACATGCATATAGTGCTCATCAGCATGTAATTAAGGGTATTGCTATGGGACAGTATGCTTGTATCTGTAGGAATTGTTCTGATTCCACAGTATTTGAAGAAGAGACCATTAAACTTAAACAAATATTTTTAGCTAGAGGCTATAGCAAAAAGTCCCTAAAACGGGCTTACAAAAGAGCCAAAGAAAGTCCGGAAGATCTCCTTTTGTTTCAAGGTGAGACAATCCCAGACCAATATCGTCTGAGACTTATCACTACATTTAACAATCAATCCATGGAAATTAAAAAAATAATGAAAAACATTGGCATATTTTGACTGATGAAGAAAGTCTTAAAGAATTTGTGGATAAGACTCGCAGAATCACCTTTCATAAAAATAAATCTATCAAGGATATGATTGTTATAAGTCATTACAAGACAGGCCAGGGTGGTGACCCTTGTATTGGACTACCCCTGGGAACCATTAGTCGCGGAAATTGTAACTATTGTGAATTTGTGGGAAAATGTTCATAAATTACTACCAAATGGCAAACAGTGGAGGAGTAGACACTTTGTGCCCTGACAAACGATGAGGATTGTTTACCTACTAAGGTGATACCTTTTATGTAGGAAAAACTAAGAGGAGATTCTGGGAGAGCATTTCCTGACCATGTTAATGATGTAAAGGGGGTGACCTTTTTTGTTGTTTTCTTTTTTTCTTTAAAAAAGGAAAGGGAAGAATGGAAGGAGAAAGGAAGGGAAAGAAAAAATATAAAAAAAAAAAACCATTGTACCCACAGAGGACCCTCCCTAACCCCTCCCCCCCCCCTTTTTTTTGTCTCTTTTTTTGGTCCTCTTTGGTTAAAATGATGTATCAATATGTACTAGATTGTTTTGCTTTCTGTTCATAAATGATTTCTTAGTTGGTGTCAAGTTTCTTTTTATTTTTTTCAGCTGCCATGTTCAAACGCAAATCCTGAGGAAGCTTATACAGCAAAATGCGTTGATTTCATACGCTTGGATTTTTGATTAGCATTTGCCTAAACATATCATTCTTAGCTTTCTTTTTTGTGGTTTTAACCATATGGCATTCTGTTTTAATGTGAAACAATAAATTCTTGTTTTTATATAATTGTTTTTTTTACTCTCCTCATTTAGTTGCCACAGTTAACGTCCCCCCATTTTTCCTGTGAATTTTGGAATTCCCCTCCTTTGGTTTGGATGTGGTTCTCCTTTTCACTGGATCAACTTCTGTGGTCCAATACATCCAATAGTGGGATGGTGCCAACATGAGGATATTTATATATCTGTGTCTGGCTCACACTTCTTTTTGTACTCATTAGAATACATAAACATTTTGGCCAGTAGAATGAGTTTACGATAATTTACTTTTAAAAGCCTTACACCTGTGCAGATAAACGTGTATAATTACACACCAAAGCAAGCATTTTTTATGCTTTGCCAGCACCTGACAGAAAAATCCAGCATGCATAGGATTATTTTAATACACATACAGTATGTGCATGAAGCCTAAGAACTTTCATTACATTTTTTCATTTTTTAGTGGGAATCAAATTGTTCATTTTGACCGCATTAATGAGAAAATCTGATGAAGCAAACTGGAAGGAACAATTTTTTAATAGCGTAAGTGGTTTTTGTTTACTAAAGTCCATTCGTCCCAAAATCAATTGTTAAAAGCAAAGAAATGTTAAAGTACTTTTGAATGACATTTTCCAAGTCATTGAATGTAGTGACAAATTTTCATATGAATATTCATATTGAATGTTCATATAAATGTTTGTTTGAATATGTATTAGCATTTGGCCAGCTTAACTTGGATGAACAGAGACAGGTGGACATAGTTCTATCACTGTCAGTTAAAAAAAGGGTAGGATGTACTCATAGGGAGACCCAGAGATTTACTAATGATGCTATAAATTGGGAACTGACATGCATTTCCTAATTTCACTTTTTCATTCATGAATACCTTGTTTCATTGTATTGTTCTGTGGGGGCCAACTATCACTTCCAGAATTATTTGTTCTTCTTATGCTGAAGATAGTTCTTAATGGCATTGGCTGTATGTTTGGGGTCATTGATGGTATGGCATGATGGATAAGTATCTGCCTGTATATCTCAGCATTGAGGACTCCATTGATCCTGACCAAATCTCTGACTCAGTTTGCAAAAATGCAGCCCCAAACTTGCAAGGAACCTCCACCATGCTTCAGTCATGATTATACCACACTCCAGCCCTTTGCGAACAAACTGCCTCCTGCTACAGCCAAATATTTCAGATTTTGACTCATCAGCCCAGAGTACCTGCTGCCATTTTTCTGCACCCCAGTTCCTATGTTTTCATGAATAGTTGAGTCACTAAGTCTTGTTTCCATGCTGGAGGTATGGCTTTTTGGCTGCAATTGTTCCATGAAGACCACTTCTGGCCAGACTTCTCCAGACAGTAGATGGGTGTACCTGGATCCTACTGGTTTCTGCCAGTTCTGTGCTGAAAATGTTGCCCGATCAATGGTGTCCTCAATGCTGAGAATTACAGGCAGATACTTATCCATCATGCCATACCATCAGGGATGAATGTGATTGGCCCAAAATGTATTCTGCAGCAGGACAACAACCTTAAAGATACAGCCAATATTATTAAAAACTATTTTCAGTGTAAAGAAGAACAAGGAGTCCTGGAAGTGATGGTTTGGCCTCCAACAGAGCCCAGATTTCAACATCATTGAGTCAATCTGGGATTACATAAAGAGACAGAAGGATTTGAGACAGCCTAAATTCTCAAAAAATCTGTGGTTAGTTCCCCAAGAAGTTTGGAACAAACTACATGTCGAGTTTCTTCAAAAACTGTTTGAAAGTGTACCTAGAAGAATCGATGCCAATTTGGAGCCAAAGGGAAGTCACACCAAATATTGATTTGATTTTTCTTCTGTTTGCTCACTTTGCAGTTTGTAAATTGATAAAAATAAACAATTACATTCTTACTTTACAGCATTTCTTCCCACCTGCCTAAGACTTTTACACAGTACGGTATGTTAAATGTTACTGGGCGTGGATGTGGAAACTGCAGAGGCTGTCATCTTTACCTCTGCTTAAAGTGGAGTTCCTGGCATTTTATCGACTCCCACGTTCATGATCACTTCCTAATATACACTTGACCTTTTTTTCCTGCAGTGCAAATACCTTTTCCTTGTAAATCCTCCACTCCCGCATTTACTCGCCGCGTCGAGGTACGTCACGTCCGCCCACCCATTGGCTCCTAGGATATAAGTGTCATCAATCCCAGGAGTCAATGGGCATCCTCCCCTTCAATAAGTACGCCGTGCTTTGCATGCACTGTGCATGCGCGAGATTGAGAGGTGCATGTTGGGTAGCCAGCAACGCTGTATCCCGGAAGGAGATACCAGTGGGCTTCAGATGCCCACACTGAGGATGGGAGCGTGTTCGGTGGCGAAAGCAATATAAGGTTTTTAAAAGAAACAACATTAAGAATAGGTTTCCACTATTGCGACCTGAAAGTCGCGCAATTTTGCCGCAATTTGTTTACCACAATTTTGCCACCATTATGATGTGACTTGAAGCAATGCCTGTGTATTCTTGAGGTCTATGGACCTCAAGTTGCATCAAAGTCGGACCAAAGTAGTGCAGGGACTACTTTGAAGTCGCACAAATATGAACGGCACTCATTGGAAATCATGGAGTACGACTTGTCATGCGACTTTTCAGTCCCAAATTGCAGGAAAAGTCGCACTAGTGGAAACCTAGCCTTAGAAAACCTACATTAACTACTTATCCCGCTTGGTATAGCATTAGGCGCAAACAACACGGGGGTGTTTTTTTTAAAAAAAAAAACAGCTGGAATGCTGCTTTAACTAATAAATTCCTCAATAGCCACAGAGAATATAAGTCCAATTTGTGTGCACCAAATACCTTTGCAAACCCTGATATTATTTTGCAAAAGTAGCAGCAACATCCATCATCACAGTGCAGAGCTGTGGGAGGAGCCCAGCAGGTCCACCCACTATAGAAAACTACAGAGGGGCGGAGTCCAGACCAGTCACCCTGCACAAGGAGAGAGCAGCAGTAACTGGTATTTATTACAGGAAGCACCTGTACAAAGGCAACATTTCACAATGAAATACTGCACAGATCTGTAAGAAATACTCAAAGCACACCAACATTCAAGTAAAAATACACATGATTCTTGTATTTAGACAATATTTCCTTATCAGCTTAATGTTTCTAACCAGGTACCAGTATAAACACACCGGGTAAACCACCAGACATACAAATGCTTGTTCCAGGTCAATGGCCCAACAGGTAAAAAAGAATAAGGATGTTGCTCTGATTTTGCAACTTCAAAGACAATTCAATACTGGCAGCTCCCATATTTCTATTTTGACCACTTGCATTTAAATAAAATCAGCAGTCCTATTTTTAATTATTTTATCTAGCAGCCGTTTAATACTATGAATTTGATTTGAATATCAGTCTAATACACTTACATATTTAGTAGAAACACTCCACAAGTCATTCCAGCCATTTAAAATATAATTATAAATCCTTAAAGTGTTTCTAAACCCAAAAACAAAGAACATATCGCAACTCAATATTTTTGTGATGTCGTGGCAGCTTGTTTTCTTTTTTTAGGCCTTTTACCCCCTTATGTTTACCTATTGATCCTGCCAGTGCTTCTGTTTTTTTTTTTTACCTTCCTTTACCAGATCAAGCTGTCCAGCTAAAGTTAGAGAGTTGAGGCAAACCATTTAACACTGACAGTGGTGCTTACAATGGTCAGCTTTTATTAGCTTGTATCCCAAAAGAAAAAAAAATCTGTTTCTGTTACTGCTTAAAAAGTGATAGCTACACTGCTTCTACACGGATAGAGGGGAGCTACTAAGACAGGAAGCGTGTTACTGGCTGAATCACTAGGTGATAGTAAAAGGGAAAAAAACCTAAGAATCGAAAATGAATGCAACCACCATATCTAAGTATTGGTAAGTTGCAAAATACAAAAACATATATATTATATGTATTTTTGTTTTGGGCTTAGATGTGCTTTAAAATCAAACAAAGATTCAATATAAATGGACATACAGAGTAAACCTGTAACAATATGCACTGTAAGAAACAAGACACTACTGTATAATGCATTCTTGAATATATGTTTACATTTTCTTTATGATTTCAATCTATATCCAATCAGCATTTTCTTCCATAATAAAAAATATTCTTAGATCATATGCCCTGTCCATAACAATTCAACTGGTGTTAGGATAGGTCCAAAGCTGTCTATTTGTCCTTAGACGCATACACGTGATTTTGGACAGGAACATTTAGGGTTTATTCTAAATTTTAATAGAATCTGCAAATAAAAAGTTCTCATTGAAGGACTAGAGAAGTAGTAAATCAAAGGATTGCACACACTGTTCATGTATGTGAAACATAAAGTAATGAAGAAAACAGTCTCTGCATTTCTGTAGATGTTACAGCTATTTCTCTGTAGGGATGCTTTGAGTCTTAAGATTTCAATCCTGGAGGACACACTTGGTAAGAAGCATATAAAGAACATCACCCCAACAAGTGAGATACATTTGACAGCTTTCTTAATCTTTGTGTCTCTGTCCAAGTTTCTCTTTCTGAGCTTCCAGATAATGCTGTAAGAACAGAACAGGACGATGCACAGAGGAAGGAAAAATTCAATAATGAAAAGGAGATCATGCCACCAAGAGTCTATAGGACACACAATAAAGCTGTCACAGTATGCTTCCCTGGACATGATCCCTCCAGTATGGTCTTTAGTGAGAATGAAGGCAGTCATTGATATAGCTACAAGCCATACAGCACAGGCAGTAACCACAGAAGCTTTGATGGACATGGAGTTTATTTTATGATGTGGATAGACAACTTTAAAGTACCGATCCACGCCAACTAGCGTAAGAAAAAAGATGCTTCCTGCCCTGTTCATAGCAAACATGAACAGCATCACCCTGCATGGGACATCTTCATAGAACCAGATTTTCTTCTTCAAGTAATAGTCTGTTCTGAAGGGTAAGCAGATTATGAGCAAGAAATCGGCCACTGACAGGTTGAAGAGATAGACGGTGCTAGATTTCCAAGTCTTAATATGAAAGCAAAAGGCCCACAAAGCAATGCCATTAAATAATGATCCCAAAACAAAGATGATGATCAGAATTGGAGGAAGCAAGTAGGAGAGCAGAGGGTCCTCAAAGAAGCAGCAGGTGAAGTTGCTCTGGTTATGGGATGACTGCAATCCATCCAGTACCATTGTACAAACCTTCTTATCTTATGTGTTTATGATGGATAGGAACCATAAGCTGTCTGTTCTGCCAGAAGAACAGGAAGTTGTATAAAGAGGAAAAACTGAAGAGTGAACTGAGCTGGTTTTCTGCATGCTTTGTGATTCCCCGGATCCTGGAGGTGATTACACTTCTAAATTTAGTGTCTCTATGTTACAATGTCAGTTCTCACACTCTGGTGCCAAAGCTATTTAGATGTACTGATAACATTGCTGGCTATGGCACAAGTTCTTCAAAACAAGGAAAAGCATCCCATAGACGTAGTGGAAGTACATACTCTGGAGATTTGTAGTCCAACACATATCATAGTCTAAACACTCCAAAAATTCATATCACTTAGCAAACAATTAACACACGCTGATCAGACGAAAAAGACATGAATTGCATAGTCATTATGCCACTCCCTAGTATATCAATGTGTACTAACAGTCCTGCCTGCTTTCATATTCATCATATTTGAAGAAGAATACAAAATATGCTAAAGAACATACTTGCGTATGAATACAATAATTTATTTGTTTGTGATTTGTACAAATAAATGTGCTAGTTTGTGCTTTATACATTTTTAACACAAACCTGATAACGATTAAGGCTTCATGTATGTGGACATTTGCAAGCATTTTATAGTCTAGTGTAGAATTCTCCAAGCTTTTCCATGTCCTGTATGTACTGCCTGCGATACAAGTGAATGGTTGTACACAGCCATAGCAGTGTAAACATAGATGCTTCTGTGAATCAGCGTTTACCTGACATGTGCGTACAATATATTTCTGTAGCGCCCTTCTAGTTTGGATACTAGTGAGTGTATATAGTTTTTGGCTCTTTCAGCTTAACAGTAGAGCAGATAGGTAAATGTATATGCTATCTGCTTATCAGGAAGCTTTGATTGAGTAGGGTCTGCTCAGTGTGCTCTGGTGCTGATTCATGTGGTCTAGAGAGTTTTACACTGTCCAGTAGTATGGGTCCCTATTGGACAGTTGTCACGTACCTGGTAGGCGAGTCTGACTTATGCAGCAGGTAACCTCCCTTACTACCCTGACTCGGGAACCCCTGGTAGAGCAGACAGGGGGCTCAGGAGTGCAGGATGGCACGAGGGTCAGACTGGATCACTGGTGTTGGTAAGGAGTCCGTTGGATCGCTCATGCAACTGAAGCGTAGTCATACAGGCTGGGTCGGCAACTGGCTGGCGGTGCGGTACAAGGGTTCAGGCAGGAGAGTGGTCACGTTCAAGCAGAGTTCGTTAACAGGCTGGTAGCAGAAGTACAGAGGGATCAGGCAATCGGATGGTTGTAGGCAAGCGGGAGGTCAGTGCAGGCGGAGATCAGACAAGGTCGGGACAAGCCAGGTCACATGAAACAGTTAACAGGTTACGGGTCTCTCAGGAAACAGGTCACATGCTGTAGATCAGAAAGCAGTCGCCGCAGGGTGCACACAGGCCAAATAGAGCCATTTGGCGCCGTTTCCGGCACGTGCACGCGCAAAAGTGTAAAAAAGCGCTAACAAGTCCTTATTAGCACAGGTCTTCTTCTAACAACAGTGGGAAGAAAACCCAGCCAGTGCCAGCAGGTGTATGTGGAGGTGGTTCTGACCAACTAGCAGGAGAATGGCCACCACTGCATCTTGGGTGAACACCTTCATATAAAAGGGAGCACATGGGCTCCAGGTCAGGAGTTCCAGCCCACCCTGACCTTAGGGGTGGAGGTGTAGGTTTAGCTCCTGGCTGCTAGGCTTGAGGCCTATACAGGAGGCTGGAGATGCTGGGCCTGGTTGAGACCTAGCTGAATTTGCTGAAGCTGCAGCCCAGAGTTCAAGTTGACAGAGGGAGGACGTCCTTGCATTTGGTCTGATATCACAGTGTCAAAGTGTCGCTTGGAAGTTGGAAGGAGGCTACCGGCTGTCCCGGGACATGGAGTGAGTACAGACCCGTGAAGGGATCCATGAGACTGTGTTGCTAGAATTCCCCTCCTGCTCCTCATAGTCAGCTAACTGGGTGTGTGAGCTAGAAAGGAGACACTGGCGAGTGTCTTGAAGAACAGAGTCCGACTTATCCAGTATTGCTTAAAAAGGGACCTGTTCCACTGGGATCAGCCTGCCATAAAGTGCCATTGGTAGTCTGCTACATTGAGTTAGAAAGGAGACACTGGTGAGTGTCTTGAAGAAGCAAAGTCCGGCCTCTCCTTATTGCTTAACCACTTCAATACCGGGCACTTAGAACACTTCCCTACCAGACCAATTTTCAGCTTTCAGTGCTGTTGCGCTTTGAATGAGAATTACGCGGTCGTGCGCCGTTGTACCATCCCTTCACAAGATTCACGGGCCATAACTTCACCAATTCGTTATTCCTCTCCGGCCTGAAACGAAGAAGTTCTGTGAGTGGTCACAGAGGAAAGATTGAGTTACATCGTCTGATGGTTACCGTGAAATACCGTCCGACTAGGGTCACCTTGTCCAGGGAAAAATTCGTTATGACCTATTCAGCCTGAGACAAGAAGTTCTGTGAGCGGTCACAGAGGAAAGATCGAGTGTGTGGGTCAATCGACTGATACTCCTCGTCCTCCCCTTAAGATCGTTGTGTCAGAGTACCTAGGGAAGTGCCCAGACATGAGTGAGGTACAGGGCCCTGTCGGCCATCGGAGGAAGGTTGAAGGTTCGCTGTGAAACTGTGACACTATAGTCTGGTTTACGTTCCTGCAGGAG
>BLSH010072080.1:1601259-1615824 GCA_018402905.1 Glandirana rugosa | reverse complement strand
CTGCAAACTGTGTGTGAAGAGCGCAACCATATGCATGCTCTTCTCTATGCTGTATTTTCACACATAGATTCCAGATGTTTGAAGAACAGGTGTATGGTTCCTCCCCGGTTTTAGGTAAAGTGTTCTAAACTATTTTCAGATGTGTGCAGAACAGATGTAATGTGTGAATAACATCTGTTCTGGTGCAGAACAGATGTGTGTGAATAGCAGATGTGCAATGATTGACGGTTTGATTTAAAGTGACACACAGACTTGAAATAATTGTGCAGAAGAGATGTGCACTGATTCCCGGTTTCATTTAAAGTGACACACACATTTTGCAGAACAGTGATATGGGTACTCCGGGCTTATTTATACTTTTTTGACATAGTTTGAAGATGATTTTAGAACAGTTCTATGGTCTTTAATGTTAATTAATACTTTTCAGAGCCATTTTGAAGATGATCTCCATTTTTGCATTTTTTAGGTTTTTATTTTTTAAAAAATATTTAAAGTTATTTCCCTGTCCCCATTTCTTTGTAGGGCACTTGTCCCACCCTTACCCCCATTTTCCTTCCTTTTGCAGACCTCTAGGACCTTCCTGGGCTTTTTTACAGCATTTTTAAGATTTTTCATTAAAATTACCAGAACCCCGGACCCGAACCCGGACTT
This sequence comes from Glandirana rugosa, assembly GCA_018402905.1. Classification (NCBI taxonomy): domain Eukaryota; kingdom Metazoa; phylum Chordata; class Amphibia; order Anura; family Ranidae; genus Glandirana; species Glandirana rugosa. Next base: position 1,615,173 of record BLSH010072080.1, on the reverse strand, counting down.
TTTTTGAAAAGTCCGGGTTCGGGTCCCGGACACCCCAAAGTTCGGTACGGACCCGAACTTTACAGTCCGGGTTCGCTCAACTCTACTCATGAGTAAGTGCTAAACATAGCATGAAACGCGTTACTTTGTCTTTCTTTCCTCCACTGTGATATTCACTGCTATTATATTTTTTTATGCGAAATAAAGATGGCTTTTAAATTGATCTGAGGAGCGCATCTGTCTGGAATTCCTTATGCTTTAACCGAATGGTTGTTAAAGATGCCAAAGGAGGCAGGCACCACCAAGTGACATCACTGCCCCTATTCACGTATATGGCCAGGAATCCCTGGCCATGGAGGTAGAGGTGCTGGGGATAGTTTATAAAAAAAAACATTGGATTCTCTCCAATTCATACCAGCCTCTTAAGGTCTGGTATCATATTTAAGGGGGGCCCACTCGAAAAGCAAAAGTGTGAGTTTCCTCCAGGAAAATCCATACCAGACAACTGTGCAGCCCCCCTGGTACTTTTCCCAGTACCTTGTCTCCAGGTTGATGAGGACAAGTGCCTCTTCCCCACAGCGCTGGCCTGATTGTGGGGGTCTGCGGGCTGGGGGCTTATCAGAATCTACAAGCCCCCTTTAATAATAAAAATGCCCACACAGCACAGTTAGAAAGTAACACAGAGTTCAGGGCTCAAAAGTAGGGCAGAGTGCAGAGATTAGTGATATGTAAAACACAGTACAGTGGTCAGTAGAATGTAATGCACAGTACAGAGGTCAGGAGTAAGTAACAGAGTACAAAGGAATAAGAAAGGACGTATTTCCTTCAGAATAATGAAAGCAGAGCTAGCTTATGTGCGTCCGCATATTGCTGCCTATAACGCTGTGCATATGGTAACTTAGGGTTCAATATTGAGTTGTCCCATCCTTTGCAGCTATAACAGCTTCAACTCTACTGGGAAGGCTGTCCACAAGGTTTAGGAGTGTGTCTATGAGAATGTTTGACCATTCTTCCAGAAGGGCATTTGTGAGGTCAGGCACTGATGTGGATGAGAAGGCCTGACTCACAGTCTCTGCTCTAATTCATTCCAAAGGTGTTCTATCAGGTTGAGCTCAGGACTTTGTGCGGGCCAGTCAAGCTCCTCCACCCCAAATTCGCTCATCCATGTCTTAATGGACCTTGTTTTGTGCACTGGTCCAGATCATTTGGTGGAGGAGGGATTATGGTGTGGGGTTGTTTTTCAGCAGTTGGGCTTGGTCCCCTAGTTCCAGTGAAGGAAACTCTTAAGGCGTCAGCATACATTTTGGACAATTTCAAGCTCCCAACTTTTGGAGATCACCCCTTCCTGTTCCAACATGACTGACCTATACCCGATAGAACACCTTTGGGATGAATTAGAGCAGAGACTGCGAGCCAGGCCTTCTTGTCCATATCAGTGCCTGACCTCACAAATGCGCATCTGGAAGAATGGTCAAACATTCCCATAGACACTCCTAAACCTTGTGGACAGCCTTCCCAGAAGAATTGAAGCTGTTATAGCTGTTATAGCTACAAAGGGTGGGCCAACTCAATCCTACTGACTAAGACCGGGATGCCATTAAAGTTCATGTGTGTGTAAAGGCAGGCGTACCAATACTTTTAGTAATATAGTATATTTAGAGCTGAGAAAATCACATCCCTCCTGTGGTCTTCATATCCATACAGAGTTTGTAACAGGCCAATCATATAACTAAAAATAAACTTTTATGGTTTTTAATACATTTTAAAATAATAAATACATTTTAGTACTGGTTTCACAGACCATTTGGGTTTTCTAAAGAGAGAGCACAGCATAAGCTGTCTCTCCAACTGAAAGTCTATATCGTGCAGTAAAGAGACTGGGGAATCAGAGCTTGAATTATTAAGCTCTGTAAATAAAATACTTTTTCCCAGGAAATCAGTAAAGCTTAGCCTGATAAACACCTGAAAGATAGCCAAGAGCGCTGCCTGCTGGCTTAAAATGATAAATATGAAATATTTATGTGCCATATTGTCATATTTACCTGACTAAAATATGTATATTGTATTTTTTAGTCCTGAAATCTATAAATAAAAAAGAAAAGAAAAACTGCTTTGCTTGTGACTTAGTTGTAGCTCCACCCAAAGAGGGAAGTTGCACTTTAAAGCATCCTTCCCCTTCCTCAGCCTAACTCGGCATGTAATCTTGGAGGGGGAGCCTGTACCTAGTTGTGACAGGTACCCTCTCTCACTTCTGCTTGGATCGCCTAGGCTATCCAAGCGGTAGTTCTCCCCCCCCCCCTCCCTCCCACTCAGCAGTCTTCTGGGACACATCACAGGTCCCAGAAGACTGTGGGACCATTCACAAAGTGCACTGAGGCTCCTGCATGCACAGTGGGCAGCTGGCAGTGAAGCTGAAAGCCACACAGCCGGCTGCCCACAGTTAGGATACTGGCATCAGGACGGTGCTGGATTCTTGGACAGGTAAGTGGCCATTTATTAAAAGCCAGCAGCTATAGGATTTGTAGCTGCAGACTTTTAATTTTTTTTGAACTTCCTCTTTAATCTCTCAGCAATGTCATAATACCAGGAAAAAACTGAGTTTAAGTGCCAAGCAATCATGCCAATGACCTGTTAACTGGAGCAAAATCCTTGTATGATGGAAGATGAATGAAGAGAAAGGAGAACAAAACAGTGCTGGGAAACCGTTATAGTCTGCAATTCTTAAACTCATACTGTGGTACCATGCATTTTAGCGGGTGCGAACACATGTGCATTTGCTAGATGCGTGGGAGCGGTATGGTAGTATCAGTCAGTGAGCAATATGGTAGCAGCAGTCAATGAGCAGTATGGTAGTGGCAGTCAATGAGCGATATGGTAGTGGCAGTCAGTGAGCAGTATGGTAATGTCAGTCAATGAGTGGTATGGTAGTTAGGCCAAACACCCCAGGTTCAGTTTGCACCAGAACACCACGAACAGGCAAAAAGTTCTGGGGAACATGCAAATCCTTTTATGGGTCTATGGGACACCAACATGAAAAATCAAAAGTGCTAATTTTAAAAGCTTATATGCAAGTTATTGCCATAAAAAGTGTATGAGGACCTGGGAACTGCCCTAGGGGACATGTATCAATGAAAAAAAAGTTTTTTAAACAATTGTTTTTTCAGGAGCAGTGATTTTTAATAATGCTTAAAATGAAACAATTAAAATTAATTATTCCTTTAAATATCGTGCCTGGGGGGGTCCCCTTAGTCTGCCTGTAAAGTGACGCATCTGTGTGATGTGTAGACCAGTGCCGCAGCAAAATGACATTCCTAAGGAAAAATGTAATTTAAACTTGCTTGCAGCTGTAATGTATTGCCGACTCCTGGCAATATAGATAAAAAAACGTTGTGCGGTCGTCGTCCCCCCCCCCCCCCCAGTCTATACCAGGCCCTTCGGGTCTGGTATGGATTTTCAGGGGAAGTCCACGACAAAATAAAAAAAAAATTGATGAGAGCCCCCCCCCCCCAAAATCCATACCAGACCCTTATCCACGCATGCAGCCTGGCAGGGTAGGATGGGGGGGAGGAGTGAGTGCCCCCCCTCCTGAACTATACCAAGCCACATGCCCTCAACATGGGGGGGTGGTTGCTTTTGGACGGGGGGGCTCTACGATGTACCCTATACCCATTCACATAGGGGGTTGGGATCTGGGGCCCCCTTGTTAAAGAGGGCTTCCAGATTCCAATGAGTCCCCTGCCGCAGACCCCAATGACCACAGCCCAGGGTTGTCGGGAAGAGGCTCTTGTCCCCATCAACATGGGGACAAGGTGCTTTGGGGTGGGGGGGGTGCAGAGCCCCCCCTGCCCCAAAGCACCCCTCCAGGTTGAGGGCATGTGGCCTGGTATGGTTCGGGGGGGGCACTGGCTCATCCCCCCCCCATCCTGACCTGCCAGGTTGCATGCTCGGTAGGGGTCTGGTAGGGATTTTGTGGGGGACTGCACGTCAATTTTTTTTTAATTTGGCATGGAGTTCCCCTTAATATCTATGCTGGTATGGATTTTGGGGTGGACCCCATGACATTTTTTTTTTAATCTTGGCGTGGAGTTCCCCTGAAAATCCATACCAGACCCAAAGGGCCTGATAAGGATTTTGGGGGGGGGGGGGCCATGCCGTTTTTTTTCTTAATTCTGTCATAGGGTTCCCCTAACCCACTTCAATACACTGTGTAATACAGTATCTCACAAAAGTTAGTACACCCCTCCCATTTTTGTAAATATTGTATTATATCTTTTCATGTGACAACACTGAATAAATTACACTTTGCTACAATGTAAAGTAGTGAGTGTACAGCTTGTATAACAGTGTAAATTTGCCCTCAAAGTAACTCTACAAACAGCCATTAATGTCTAAACCGCTGGCAACAAAAGTGAGTACACCCCTAAGTGAAAATGTCCTAATTGGGCCCAATTAGCCATTTTGCCCTCCCCGGTGTCATGTGACTTGTTAGTGTTACAAGCAGGTGTGTTAAATCTGGTGTTATCGCTCTCACTCTCTCATACTGGTCACTGGAAGTTCAACATGGCACCTCATGGCAAAAAACTCTCTGAGGATCTGAAAACAAAAAATTGTTGCTCTACATAAAGATGGCCTAGGCCAGTGATGGCGAACCTTGGCACCCCAGATGTTTTGGAACTACATTTCCCATGATGCTCAACTACACTGCAAAGTGCATGAGCATCATGGGAAATGTAGTTCCAAAACATCTGGAGTGCCAAGGTTAGCCATCACTGGCCTAGGCTATAAGAAGATTGCCAAGACCTTGAAACTGAGCTGCAGCACGGTGGCCAAGACCATACAGCGGTTTAACAGAACAGGTTCCACTCAGAACAGGCCTCGCCATGGTCGACCAAAGAAGTTGAGTGCACATGCTCAGCTTCATATCCAGAGGTTGTCTTTGGGAAATAGGCACATGAGCCAGAATTGCTGCAGAGGTTGAAGGGGTGGGGGGGTCAGCCTGTCAGTGCTCAGACCATATGCCACACACTGCATCAAACTAGTCTGCATGGCTGTCATCCCAGAAGAAAGGCTCTTCTAAAGATGATGCACAAGAAAACCTACAGTTTGCTGAACACAAGCAGACTAAGGACATGGATTACTGGAACTATCCTGGGGTCTGATGAGACCAAGATAAACTTATTTGGGTCATATGGTGCCAAGCGTGTGTGGCGGCAACCAGGTGAGGAGTACAGACAAGTGTGTCTTGCCTACAGTCATGCTTGGTGGTGGGAGTTCCATGGTCTGGGGCTCCATGAGTGCTGCAGGGCAGTATTCCAACATAACGACCCCAAACACACCTCCAAGACGACCACTGCCTTGTTAAAGAAGCTGAGGGCAAAGGTGATGGACTGGCCAAGCATGTCTCCAGACCTAAACTCTATTGAGAATCTGTGGGGCATCCTCAAATGGAAGGTGGAAGAGCGCAAGGTCTCTAACATCCACCAGCTTCGTGATGTCGTCATGGAGGAGTGGAAGAGGACTCCATTGGCAACCTGAGAAGCTCTGGTGAACTCCATGCCCAAGAGGGTTAAGGTATTGCTGGATAATAATGGTGGCCACACAAAATATTGACACTTTGGGCCCAATTTGGACATTTTCACCTAGGGGGTGTACTCACTTTTGTTGCCAGCGGTTTAGACATTAATGGCTGTGTGCTGAGTTATTTTGAGGGGACAGTAAATTTACACTGTTATACAAGCTGTACACTCACTACTTTACTGCCCTGTGGCCCAGTCTCCGATGGGAGGTGATCATTCTTTGCTTCAGTATGTCACAGTACATGTTGGCATTCATGGTTCTCTCAATGAACTGTAGCTCCCCAGTGCCGGCAGCAGTCATGCAGCCCCAGAACATGACACTCCTACCACCATGCTTGAATGTAGGCAAGACACACTTGTCTTTTTACTCCTCACCTGGTTGCCGCCACACACGATTGACACCATCTGAACTAAATATGTTTATCTTGATTTTATCAGACCACAGGACATGGTTCCAGTAATCCATGTCCTTAGTCTGCTTGTCTTCAGCAAACCGTTTGCAGGCTTTCTTGTGCGTCATCTTTAAAAGATGCTTCCTTCTGGGACGACAGCCATGGAGACCAATTTGATGCAGTGTGTGGTGTATGGTCTGAGCACTGACAGGCTGAGCCCCCTCCCCTTCAACCTCTGCAGCAATGCTGGCAGCACTCATATGTCTATTTCCCAAGGACAACCTCTGGATATGACGCTGAGCATGTGCACTCAACATCTTTGGTTGACCATGGGGAGGCCTGTTCTGAGTGGAACCTGTCCTGTTAAACCACTTTATGGTCTTGGCCACTGTGCTGCAGCTCAGTGTCAGGGTCTTGGCAATCTTCTTATAGCCTAGGTCATCTTTATGTAGAGCAACAATTCTTTTTTTCAGATCCTCGGCGAGTTCTTTGCCATGAGGTGCCATGTTGAACTTCCAGTGACCAGTATGAGAGAGTGAGAGCGATAACACCAAATTTAACATACCTGCTCCCTATTCACACCTGACACCTTGTAACACTAATGAGTCACATGACAAAGAGGAGGGAAAATGGCTAATTGGGCCCAATTTGGACATTTTCACTTAGAGGTGTACTCACTTTTGTTGCCAGCGATTTAGACATTAATGGCTGTGTGTTGAGTTATTTTGAGGGGACAGCAAATTTACACTGTTATACAAGCTGTACAATCACTACTTTACATTTTAGCAAAGTGTCATTTCTTCAGTGTTGCCACATGAAAAGATATTTACAAAAATGGGAGGGGTGTACTCACTTTTGTAAGATACTGTATGTCTTGATAAGCATGTGGTACCCAAGCAGCTGGTGTTCTGGCTGTGCTTGATCCGCTTCAGACATAGATTGCAAACAGCAACAGTGCGACCTACTGCACATGTGGTGAAAAAAGCCCACACCAATGAACTTTTGGAAGTGAGCAGTGGAGGCTCGTCCATAAGGGCTGTAGGGGCGGAGCCCCACCAAAAAAATAATTAAGAAATAAAAATAAAAATTAACTATAATTATTAACCAACAGCCAGCACAGCTAGATAGAAACTAGAAAGAAAAAAAACCTTTGGAATTTCTCTCTAGCTGTGCTTCTGTTGCTAATTGCTGGAATAGACAGATAAGATAAGAAAGAGAAGTGTAATCTGCCTAGTAACAGGGCAAACGTCCCAAATCTCACTAAAAAACCCTATCTAGAACACAGTAAAATGAATTCTCCACCATCATTGGCTGCTTTCCAACATTGCATTCTGAGTATAGGAGGTTTTTAGGACGTCTGAATCTGCAGACCTTAAACTGCCTAGTCCATTTGGTCTCTGCCTGGGGGGGAGCCAAGATTTTCTCTGCTTGCAGTTACACATTCTAGCCTGCTGTCTAGCCATGTCCCCCCTCCACAAGTCGCACTCCGACACTTAGTCTCTACCTCCAGCAGTGCTTCCTCTCTCCACCAGGGACCCTTCCCCCACCCACCATCCTGTGCAGAGCAGAGGGAGAGGACATGGAGGAGCCTGCAAGGTCAGATCTCACACATGACAGGGAGCTCCCAGCAATACACAGGCAGTGATTAGTCTGCATCCATAGATAACAGATAAGGCTGAACAGGTCTTTTCCAAAGCTCAGCAGTAGGATAAGAACTCTGAGCTGGCATGTAAGTCACAGGGAGTTCTCAGGGATACACAGGCAGTAATACTCAATCAGTCTGCTGACATTGGGGAACCACAGAGCTCAGCAGCACCGCACACCCTCAGCTCTTCATGCTTTACTGTTTAACAGGCAGCTTTTATCAACACAACTCCACTCCTGGTCACTTCTTCATCTCTGCATTCAGTGCAATGTTGGCAATGATTCATGACTTGGGCGGCACAGTGGTGTAGTGGATAGCACTGTCGCCTAGCAGCAAAAGGGTCGCTGGTTCGAATCCCGACCACAACACTACCTGCCTGGAGTTTGCATGCTCTCCCTGTGCCTGCGTGGGTTTCCTCCCGGTATTCCGGTTTCCTCCCACACTCCAAAGACATGCTGGTAGGTAGATTGGCTCCTGTCTAAATTGTCCCAAGTATATGTATGAATGTGAGTTAGGAACCTTAGATTGTAAGCTCCTTGAGGGTAGAGACTGATGTGACTGTACAATGTATATGTAAAGCGCTGCATAAATTGACAGCGCTATATAAGTACCTATTATAAAATAAGGAATTAGGATGGAGCTTGATGGGATATGAAACCCCACATAATACCAGCCTGTGCTCGGTTCCTGTGCAGACCTCACAGCTCATGTAATTCTTTACCTTTTGGATTTAATGGATGAATGAGCCAGCAATATTTTATTGAGAATTAAGACTGACAGCTGAGTTATACTGTACATTGTGTACAGAGTGGGTGGAGCCTACAAGGGGTGTGGCTTCTAAGAAGTGGGATGGGGCAAAAAGGAAGGGCAGGGTCTGGCGCCCCACCATCTTAAAACTTCACCAGCCGCCACTGGAAGTGAGCGGGGAGTCAGCAGCGCCCTGCACCTGTGGAGCTCTGTGGTGTGATGCAATAGGGTGGCTGCTCTTAAGCTGGCTCCTGGAGGACATCCTGCCTGGTTGGAGTTGTGCCTCCTCCTCCTCTGCACTTTCCTCCTCTCTTCTCTCAGGCACCCAAGTACAGTCAGTGACCTCATCATCCCCTCCCTCCTCATCACTGGAGCAAACTTGGCAGGATGCTGCAGCTGGGGGACATGACTGCTAGTTTCTTGTCCTTGTTCTGTGGTACCCCCTCTCTCTAATCTCATGTTACTCCCTTCCTCAACCTGGGAACCGACTTCGGAGCCTTCAAATTGCTGAGCATCCTCCATCAGCATGTAACCAACACTATGGTCTAATAATTCTGGTGACTCCTCCACAGAAGGAATAACTGTGGACAATAATTTGGTGGAATAGGCCACTTAGGCAGCTGCACTGGAAGGCAAACTTGTATGAGCCTGGGTGATAGAGGATGAGGAGGATGAGGATGGCTTAGTTGTCCACTCCACCAACTCTCCTGCATGTTGTGGCTCAATAACACGGCCAGCAGCAGAAAAAAAGGACAATCGTGACTGGTCCCAATGCACCATGTCAACCACCACCATTTTTTACTGTAGAACCAGAGGCTGCTTGCCCTCTTTTAGTGGCCTGTGAGCGTCTGACTCTCCTTGGTGGTCTTCCAGACATGAGGGGGATTTTTTTTTTAAACACCACACTACACTGTATTATGTACAGTGGAACCTCGGATTACGAGCATAATCCTTTCCAGGAGAATGCTTGTAATCCAAAGCACTCGTATATCAAAGCAAGTTTCCCCATTCGAAACAATGGAAACTCACATGATTCGTTCCACAATTACTGCTTGTCTATGCAGTACAGTATGTGGCCATGGCCGCGGGGGTGCTGGTGTATGCAGTACTGTATGTGGCTAGAGGAGCAGGGGTGCTGGTGAGGCTCGGAGATGCTCGGAAAGACTCGGAGACGCTGGGGAACTGTTGACACTTTCAGGTGCTCCGAGTATTTCTGAGTATTTCCGAGTGTTTCCAAACGTCTCAGAATGTTTCTGAGCATCTCAGAGTCTCACCAGCACCCCTGAACCTCTGGCCACATACGGTATTGCATAAACAGAGGCTTGAATCCTGCTCGCCTTGCAAGACAGCGCTCGCAAACCGAGTCAGGATTTTTTTTAAAAACACAGCTTGTGTTGCGAAACGCTCGTAAACCGCGTTACTCGCAATCTGAATCTTCACTGTAATGTACACAGACTGCACTGTATTATATACTGTACACACTGTATTATATACTGTGTACAATGTCTGCACTGTATTAAATACTGTACACTGATTGCACTGTATTATATACTGTACACCGAATGCACTGTATTTTATACTATACATAAGCTGAAGTGTATTATATACTGTACACCGCTGAATGCACTGTATATATAGACTACACTGAATGCACTGTGTGTGTATATATATATATATATATATATATATATATATATATATATATATATATATACACATATGATTTAGATATAAAAGAAAACAGTTATAGGCGTCCCACTAGAGAGTAACTAATATACAAAAAAGAAATTGTTTCAAACAAAGGTTGTGCAGCCCACCTGACTCCAGACAGAAAATTGCCAAAGTCTTGACAAGGTATGAATTATGAGGTGTGTGCGGCACTTACCTTGTGATCATTAGTGCAGGAAATATAAACGATAAATACAACCCTTTACAGTGCTAATATCATAGTGATGTGATTAAAAAATAGCATTCAAAAGCAAGTGAATATACCAAAATGTGTCTCCTTATGAGTATTAATATGTGATCACTGTTGATAAGTCACAAATAGTAGTCACAACTTTACCAGGTGTGGAGAAAGAGAAATCTTTCCCAAAAGTGATAGGGACATTTGCTGTATTCGTAAACTCAAAGCAGTCCCAGAAAAATAGCAGTGTGAGAAAAATAAAGCAAATCTCTCCCAAACTTGGATAAAACAAAACACTGAGTAGTTCAAACAACAACCAGTATACCGGGAGTTAAACCCTTTACAGCTCCAATCCAGGAAGCAATGTTCTATCTTGATGTATTGGAGCTATGCAGTTAGTGGTAATCCCTCAACGGGAGTTGCTCATGTAAAATAACAAAAACAAAAAGCATCATTGCGCAGCACCACAAGGAAGGAAGACAATGATACAAGCGCTGTAGCAATTTCAGACTCGCGTGTCCTAGTGCAGAGAAGCCGGCACTGTCTGTAACAACGTGTATGTGATGGTTCTGTAACTCTCCTGCGTGCGTTCCACCGCTTGGAAACCGGATCCCTTTGTTACGGTTTCCGAGCAGTGGAACGCGCACAACCAAACCCCCACATATTGCTTCTCCGATTGTGTTTTAATTTATAATATCCTACAGCATGGATATCAGCATGTTAGACCAGTGACGAACAGGCAGGGTTACTTCCAAACAGCACAGCAACTATCTCAGATAATGAAATGAACAGTGAAGTGTTCTCAAATTTAACCTCATTCAGACAGGCTGTACAGACACAATCGCATGTCAAAGTTTGATATGCGGTTATCAGCGGGTGTACAGTTCCAAGCGTTCAGATCTGTGCACCGCTCCTTACCGCATGCCGAACTTTGACATGCGATTGTGTCCGTGCAGCCACTTTGTGTGCTTCCACTTCTAAGGGCTACCTGAACATACCTCTAGGTTGGATGTACACGCATCTGTCATCGACCCTGCATGGAGGACGGGTTTAATCGCCTGTCTAAATGAGCCCATAAGAGTAAATATATGGCCTTACTGCCTCCCAGAAGAAGTCCATTCGGATGAAAAGTATGTCCGGCTAGGCAAGGAAGCAGCGGTGATGTTGTGGTACTCGTGGAGGGTGAAAGACGGATGTCTTGCTTCTTATTGCCTCTTTGAACAATATTCTTTGATATCCACAAGGCGGGTGAAAAACCTGATGTGAGGGGTCAAACTCACTGATGCGAGTACAGACCTTGAGAGGTCTAAGAATCTGCTAAGAGGATATATTTGCCCTTATTTCCTATGAGGAGCACTGGGTGTTGCACCAATTAAGAACTGGAGCACATCTGCACTTACCTTTATTGGACTTTCTTTATGGACACTTACTAATTATTTTCATATTACAATGTTACCGTATCATTGATGTTGTCACTTATTAAAGGAGTCGTAAAGGCAGAAGGTTTTTTTATCTTAATGCATTCTATGCATTAAGATAAAAAACCTTCTGTGTGTAGCAGCCTCCCCAGCAGGCCAGCACCCCCTAATTACTTACCTGAGCTCCTTCTCTCTGCAGCGATGTTCACTAATGTCTTAGCTGTCCCAGACACTCCTCCTGATTGGCTGAGACACAGCAGTGACGCCCTTGGCTCCCGCAACTGTCAATCAAAATCAGTCAGCCAATCAAAGGGGAGAGGGGGCGGGGCAGGGCCGGGGCTCCGTGTATGAATGGATACACGGAGCTCTGACTCTGCTCGGGTGCCCCCTGCAGCAAGCTGCTGGCTGAGGGGGCACTCATCAGAGGGAGGGGCCAGGTAAAGAGGGACCTGAGAAGAAGAAGATCCGGGCTGCTCTGTGCAAATCCACTGCACAGAGCAGGTGAGTATGACATGTTTGCTATTTAAAAAAAAAGCCTTTACAATCACTTTAAGTAATTTATAGTGATTTGTGCATAAGTTTATAACAGCGTAACACATTTTTTATTTTACTACTAAGGGTTACCTGAAGATAGCTCTAGGTTGGATGTACACGCATCTGTCATCAGCCCTGCACGGAGGACGAGTTTAATCGCCTGTCTAGATGAGCGCATAACAGTAAATATAATCTGCCATAAATATCTAGATGTAGCCAGAATGAAACAGAACATTTGTTTCTCATAGCAAGGACTTCCCAATTTCAACTTCAAAATAGCAAGGTGGTTTTTAACACCTTAAAAAAGCTGTCAAGATAAATTGTATGCTCATTACGAACCATACATGTAAAATAAGATTAGATTAGTAGGAGTGCAACCAACCCAATCTGATGGCAGTACATACAATTGAATATTTCAATTATATTCCTCATAGAGAAAGATTTTTCTAGCATTTACATTTTAGAGAAGATTTAGTTCAGAAATGTAGCACTACCCCCAAAGGAGTCGCTAGTTTCCTGGGTCCCCACTGCTCACACAGCATTTCCTTCATTGCACTACAATGCAGAAATCAGTCCTTGGCTTGTTTTTGATGTATTATTAGGAGTTGATAACTTGGATGGGGTAGGGAATTATAGGATGCCCAACTTGAAAAATGTCCACAACTATGAACAAAGGGACAATTCCTCCCTATTTACAAAAAATCCACTTTTTCTTCCTCCTGTACAAACGTGTTTTCTCAGCAAAGCACCTGCTGCTCTCTCTTGAAAGAGCTAAGACTAAGACTCTAGACTGACTTTCTACCCCAGACCTGCCCGACTGACACACTTCCATGGAGATTCCCCAGGGCAAGGATGAAGACTAAGCCCACTGCTGTCTTCAGAGAGCACTGTTAAATCTGACAGTCTCTCCCCTTGTGTTGTCCCTGCTCAGTGCTGATCTCTACTCACTGCCTGTCTTTTGCTCTGTCCCGTTGCCTCTCTTGAGGGTTCTCCTCCAACTGCCTCCTGTGATGGGATCCTTCTAGGCCAGCTATCCCGAGCCTCCAACCCAAGGTATTACCCCTCCCCGGCAAAGGGGTTCCCTCAAGGGCCACTGACAGCCTCTCCTCAGCACTCCGTCTCCATCTGACTCCTCTGCTGGTGTGGCCCATGTATCTTTATGGGGTTGTCTCTGCCCCCTGCCAGGCCACTTCTGGGGATTGGCTGAGGCCCCATAAATATTCATGGCAGCTCCTCCTAATCCCCGCTCTCTAGTTCTAGAAGGTTCTCCAACTTTCCAGACACCAAAGGGAGGCACCAGAGAGCTGCCATGATGAGTCATCGAGCCCTGGCCTCTAGTAACCCTGACCCAATGCACCCAGCACGTGACTGACATATTTTCAGTGCTGGTCAATGGATCTCTCCCCGAATGTTAGATCAAGTATAAGCCTTTCCCCTACTTACCTTCTGGCGAAAGGTCTGGTCCAAACTAGTAAAGCTCATAGATCACTATGGGAAACCGGAGACGTTGCGGGGACGACAGAAAGTTGTAAAGTATTTAATACACAAATTTCTGAAAGACCTGTAAAAGCAATAGCAGATAAACCTGCTATAGGATTAGAAAAGTCCTAGGTAACTGGTCGTGACTTTTATACAGTCAGTGCACGACCCACGTAACCCAGTCCCAATGATCTCCGGTCCCGAGCTACTGAGTAGTACCGTCGAGAGACCACGGAGG
>BLSH010072080.1:1576449-1588439 GCA_018402905.1 Glandirana rugosa | reverse complement strand
GACCCCATTTTGGAAAGCAAACACCCCAACGTATAATCTATGAGGCATTATGAGTCTTTTGAATGGTTCATTTTTTTTACACAAGTCTTCGAAAAACGTGGAAAGAAAATGAAAACGCTTTTATTTTTACACAAAGTGGTCAATTTATAAGATATTTCTAACACATAGCATGTACATAGCAGAAATTACCCCCCAAAATATATTCTGCTACTCATCCCAAGTATGGCGATATCACATGTGTGAGACTTTTGCACAGCCTGGCCACATAGAGAGGTCCAACATGCAGGGAGCACCGTTAGGCATTCTAGGAGCAGAAATTTCACATCTAATTTCCTAAGCACCTATTACACTTTTGAAGGCCCTGGAGCACCAGGACAATGGAATTACCCACAAAACGACCCCATTTTGGAAAGCAAATATCCCAACGTATATTCTATGATATATTAGTCTTTTAAATGGTTCATTTTTTTTCACAAGTCTTCGAAAAACGTGGAAAGTTAATGAAAACACTTTTATTTTTACACAAAGTGGTCAATTTATAAGATATTTCTAACACATAGCATGTACATAGCAGAAATTACCCCCCAAAATATATTCTGCTACTCATCCCAAGTATGGCGATATCACATGTGTGAGACTTTTGCACAGCCTGGCCACATAGAGAGGTCCAACATGCAGGGAGCACCGTTAGGCATTCTAGGAGCAGAAATTTCACATCTAATTTCCTAAGCACCTATTACACTTTTGAAGGCCCTGGAGCACCAGGACAATGGAATTACCCACAAAACGACCCCATTTTGGAAAGCAAATATCCTAACGTATATTCTATGATATATTATGAGTCTTTTAAATGGTTCATTTTTTTTCACAAGTCTTCGAAAAACGTGGAAAGTTAATGAAAACACTTTTATTTTTACACAAAGTGGTCAATTTATAAGATATTTCTAACACATAGCATGGAATGATGGATGTCCCAATGTAATAATAAGCTATTGGTAGAGATGGGCTTACAATATATTTTGGTCCCTATTATGCCATCCATTTCCCTTTGAGCTCGCTAGTAAAGAACAACCCAATGTTATTGTTGTTTGCGAGGTTCAAGAAATCACAAAATTGCTCCTTTTGTCCTTGCCATAATATAAATATATCATCTTTGAATCTTGTCCATAGAAATAGTTTTGATGTAAATGTTTCTAACGCATCTACAAAGACAATTGTTTGTTCCCACCAGCCTAAGAAAAGATTGGCATAGGTGGAAGCACACATCGTGCCCATTGCGGTGCTCTGACTTGTTGGTAGATTTTACTGTCAAATAGGAAGAAATTGTGTTCCAATATGAAGCGCAACAGCTGCAAAATGAACTCAGCGCGTTGTTGGAATACAATCCATTGGGCATTTAGCAAGAACCCACAAGCCTCCACACCCAACTTATGTTCAGTATTGCTGTATATTCCTTCCTAAGGCCAAATTTCCTTGCAAAGAGATTTATATCCTTCACTCACTTGAATAAATCAAGATCGTGCATGGATACAAAGAATAAACCCCCTTTGAGTACTGCAAAGTGATCAGAAGACAGATGTACCTTTTACAAATTGAATATCTGAAGATCACTGTTATCATCATGGTTGTCAGCATTTGATGGGACATGTTACTAACTCATGCCTCTCCTTGCCCCCATATTTCCCCACTGATTGCAGTCTCTTAGTTGCTGAGTGGGACCCCCTAAAAATACCCTTGTTTGTTATTGGGGGCATTGTTAGAGATTCCTCGTCTACCTCAACCTCTGCCAGGGGTGCGTCTAAATTCTTGCCTCAATGAGTTCCCTTAATTTTGTCTGACACTACTCCCTTCTGATTCTGAACTATCTGAATCTCTAGATCAAGGGTCTCCAAACTTTCTAAGCAAAGGGCCAGTTTAACGTCCTTCAGGCTTTAGGGGGGCAGCCTGCGGCCAGTGAGAATAGAAAGCCCCATTGTTGGTTTTAATGGGAGGAATACGTCCCATTGATGGTATCAATGGGAAGAATAGTGCCCCATTGATGGTGCCAGTAGGGGGAATGGGCCCCATTATTGCTGTCAGTTGGTGGAATACTTCCTCAAGGGCCAGATAAAGGCAAGCAAAGGGCCACATTCGTTCCCTGGGCCACACTTTGGAGATCACTGCTCTAGATGTTCCTGAGTCAATGTCAGTGGTTGAATGGTATCCTGATCCTTTGATTTTATTGGGCCAGTTGTAGACATTAACACTGGCAAAATCTTGAGAGTCACAAATACATTTTTTATGCTTCTTATTCTTTATAGACTCTTTGACAACTTGTTTTTGGAGTCTTTCCTCAAGCTTCCTAAATTCTGGATGATCTTTAAACTTCAGAATTTTGTTTTATTATTCCTTTAACTGCTTGTCTAACTAAATTCTTGCATGATCAAGGAGATACTGCATCATTATAAGTGTGTTTTCTGTCTGTAATTTCTCCCATCCTGCCATGAAATTAGAGTAAATTGTATGAGAATAAGGTTTTGTCGTAATTCTCGAGCCGCAGTTATCTTATTTATTTATTTTTTTATTTAGAGGATCTGCGACAGTTAACAGAATGATACAAAACTGTGTATATAGATCTGACAATTGCTTAGAAACTGAAAAGGAAAGAAGAGGTAAACCGCGCTAAGCTTATTTCGAAAGCAAGGTAAGCAGCCAAATAGCGACCAAACCAGTCGTGAATAGAAGTGTTTATAGGATAAATGGCGCTAGCCTAATGTAATTTAAACCAACGGGTGATTAGCCCTGGGGTGTCAGGTGTGGTTACGTAAGACCAAGATGTTCTTATAAGGTGAGTGCAAGGAGGTGTCAAAAGAACATGTGGGACCCTAGGTGGTTTTATAACCCCTAATTAGATACCTATACAACCACACAATGCCCTGTTGTAACAACCAGAATTACCCGGAAAAATGGTGCACGTATTAGGACAATATAAAAGATATTATATAAAGCTGATAAAACATATACAATATAAAGTCCAGCTCTGTAAAAATGAATGAAAATATGAGAAGATGGTCAGTTCCTCATACATTAATGGGATGCAAGAACAGTTCTTGAAAATAATTATTCCGTGTGACGTCTAAACAGAATAAATAAATGCAGCAACCAAACATGGGTGACTCTTGATCTTCCCCTCCCAAGTGAATTGAAGGCTTACCGGACAGCAGACATATATAGGCCCAAATATATGTGAGGATCCTGGCTACTTCTGGTCCCAAAGGGTCGCGTCACACACTCCACATGCAACCGGGGCAGTCGATGCAGGTCCAGGGGGTCCCTCTGTCCTACGTCCGTCAACTCATCCAAAGGCTTGTCCCAAAGGGAGGTGATCCTCTTAAGGGTCACCCAGGAAGTGTCGGATAAGCCCAACTCTCGTCAGGGATATAAAAAGAAGAGAAGACTCTCCATCGCATAAAAAAGCCTCAGTAAAGAGGGGCAGGTTTATTGAAAATGTAAACATCCACAAGCTTGGAGCCCCCAGACGACGTCTATTAGGACGAAACGCGTCGGACGTTGCTGACCCTGGATTGCTGCATGTGCTTTTATTGTCAACTATTCGAATTTTGCTACAAGCTTGTGGATTTTTACATTTTCAATAAACCTGCCCCTCTTTGCTAAGCAAAGTGCCTCATATAAAACCTAAGCAATTTTTCTGTTTGTTGGGTGGGTGTTTGCAGCCACACTGCTTGTGTGTCAGGGACACTACTTTAATCGTGTTCTGTTAGTACAGTTGGCAACATTTTGGCATATTTAAATACTGCTTTTACATTGCAGTTAGACAAATTTAAAAAAATGTTTTATTACATTTGCGGCCAGCGGTGCATTTCTTGCACAAAAATAAAAAAGTGCGTCTACATTGCTGGTTTAAAAAAAAAAATCTAAATACTACATTTGTGGCCAGCGGTGCATTTCTTGCACAAAAATAAAAAGGGCGTCTACATTGCTGGTTTAAAAAAAAAAAAAGAATAATAATTTATTATTCTTTTTTTTTTATTATTAATAAATAGTGCTACATAGTACATTTGCACCTTGCTGTGCATTTCTTGCACAAAATTAAAAAGTGTGTCTACATTGCTGGTTTAAAACATAATATAAATTTGTGCTAAATAGTACATTTGCATCCAGAATGAGGAGACGTGGTCGTGGTGCTGCTGGTGTTGGTGAAGCTCCGGTTGCAAGGAGAGGACGTGGTCGTGGTGCTGCTGGTGTTGGTGGTGTTGGTGAAGCTCCTGTTGCAAGGAGAGGATGTGGTCGATCTGTGCCAGCTACACGCACAAGTGAAACACCTTCCTCAGGTGTGAATAGCCGACAGAACCTTCACCGGTATATGGTAGGCCCGAATGCCGCTCAACGAATGGTGAGGCCAGAACAAGTACAGGTGATAGTAGATTGGGTGGCTGACAATGCCTCCAGTTCCTTCACATTGTCTCCAACCCGGTCCCTTGCTGAAAACTCAGAGTTGGCACATGAACCCCATGGCCATCTGTCTTTCACCTCAGCCCCTTGTACATTTTATATGGAAAAAGTGAACCTGTGCTAGAACATCTCTGGGTTTGTCTGCAGATAGTGATCTTTTTTTAATATGTCTCAATATTTTGGGGGCTACCCCAATTAGAAAAAACAAACAAACAAAAAACAGTGTTGGCTACCTCCTCCTCCTCCAGTGCCACTTCCACCTACTCCGCCACGGTCACCGCCTCCTCAACCACCTACTCCACATCCACCTACTCCTCCATTTTTTTTTTATAAGTGATTTTAAGTTATTTCCCTATCCACATTTGTTTGCAGGGCACTCGTCCTACTCTCACCCCCATTTTTCTTCCTTTTGCAGCCCTCTAGCCCTTTCCAGGACTTTTTTAGAGCCATTTTAGTGCCCAAAAGTTCGGGTCACCATTGACTTCAATGGGGTTCGGGGTCAAGTTCGGGGCCGAACTCGAACTTTTTCGCAAAGTTCAGCCAAAACCGCCGAACCTGAACATCCAGGTCCGCTCAACTCTAATTATGTGTAACTGAATTGAAGTCAGATAGCTACAGAATTTGTGTCTTAATCTGTGCATATCCATGAATTTTTTTTGTTTTTTCCTTAGTTTGATAGTGTAGAACAGAGGGAAGGTAAGAGAAAGAGATGAAATGAATAAAAAAAAAAAAAAAGAAGAGAGAGAGAGGGGGGAGGGGGTGGGAAAGGGTCACCGTTATCTTATTATCTCTAAGTTGGCCACTTCACACCAACGCCTCATGTTTTTTATACACTTTGAGCATACGTTTGAATGCTTCAAAAATAGTATAATCTTTTTGTTGAATCAGTACTTCAGTGGAAAACACTTTACTGGCTTCCTCTAAGAGAAACTCAAAGTCTATTTCCTTCTCAAGAGAGCCAGCTATTACTAAATATTGGACCCAGGCTTGGTCACTAATATGCACAAATTACACAAAAGTTTATACTTAAAGAGGTTCTAGAGGCACAAGGTTTGTTTTTAGCTTAATGCATTCTATGTACAGCTCCCCCTCAGCCCCCTAATACTTACTTGAGCCCCATCTAGATCCAATGATGTTGCACGAGAGACTCGGCTGTCCGGGACTCTTGCTCCTGATTGGCTCCCACTGCTGTCAAAATCAGTGAGCCAATAAGCAGAGAGGGGGCACACAGAGCATCGGCTCAGCTCGGGTGCCCCATAGCAAACTACTTGCTGTGGGGGCACTCAGCAGGAGGTAGGGGCCAAGAGCTCTGGTGGGATCAGAGAAGAGGAGGATCGGGACTGCTCTGTGCAAAACACTGCACAGAGCAGGTAAGTATCCCATGTTTGTTATTTTTAAATAAGACTTTAGTATCACTTTAACAAATTGTCTACCATATTACACTAGCTCTCTTAAGCTGGCAAGTGAATACACTATAGAACTGAAATCAGGGGCGCATATACCCACGCGCCAATGGGAGAGATGAAGACTTCACCTTTATCAGATTATTAGATAAATCATGGAAAACAAGTATGTGTGAGTGTGTATACTTTTAGGGTAGGGGATATGAGCATTGGGGGGACAGTAGTGAAAAATTATATCTTCACTACTACTAAAGTGGAGGCGGAGACCCATCCCCTAGGGGCATCTATATATTCATAACAGGATACCTATTAGGGGTGTAATTGGGGACAAAAGAATTGCCCTCCTTGCCATGTTACAAACACAAGGGAAGTTATTAGCACCACCCAATCATGAACAGTATGGGCACCTGCTGACATGTAGCACCATTGGATGGACTAAACTTCTATCACCTTGCATAAATCAATCTAATAAATAATGAAGCAATTTATACCGCACTCTAATAATAAGTCCTGAGGGACACTATTAAAAAACAACAAGTTTTTCATCTGGAGATCTCTCGAGCAGCATTACTGCCCTCCAGTGTGGTAAAAAAATTCTGTATGCCCGCCAGTTTCAAACAAGAGGGATCCCTATGATGTTTAATGGCAGAATGTTTAGATAAATGGTGATGACGAAAGCCCTTTTGATTGTTAGTGATTTGTTCCCCAATCCTGACCTGTAAGGCCCTTTTAGTCCTGTCCAAACACTGTAAATTGCAGGAACATTGTAAAAGATATACAACATTCTTTCTGGAACAGGTGATGAAACTTTTAATGCTATAGTTATGGTTGGTAACAGTTGATTGAAATGTCCGAGTCTTAACTGTATTATTTCCGCAAGTTCTACATACAGAACATCTACGCCAAGGATAAAAACCCTTCAAATCCCCACAAAAAGGCTATCAATAACATTTTAAGAACTTAGTAAGAGAATACTGCGCTAAGGGTAGAAAGAAGGAAAAGAAAAAAGAGAAGGGTGAGCAGCCACACTACGACTAAACTGGTCGTTAATGGTCACACTGTAAACAAATAATATAGCGCTCAACCAAACTGTGCAAAATACACAACATAAATATAATGAACATAGAACATAATCATTATAAAGTGCAAAATTGTGCAATTGGTGCAGGAGTATAATAAAACATAAATTAGAGAACTACTGAAAGTTCATACTAATGCAAAAGGTAGAAAAGTTATGATATGTGTCTCAATCTGTATAAAAAAGAAGTTCATCCAAGTTCATCCAGAGGATAAATTCATCAAAGTTCAACCAAATGTAAACCATAAATGGTATCAAACTGTAAAGCTGGAAAAAATAAAAATGTATCTTCAAGGGGAATCCAATCCCTTAAAAATAAGAGGCTTACCAGAAGTAAGATATATTTGCGCCAAAATACATCTATAGGACTCCGGACATCCAAGAACCAGGAAAACACACGTCATTCTATCCCAAGACGACATAGGCAAAAGTTAGTCTTACTTGTAAGACTGGCAGCCACAAGTTGATAACAGGACTCCAGATGTCATTCCATAGTCCAATGAGGTCAGTGAGGAGGGGGACATCCACCATCCAGGGTTTGCCCCCCCCATGAATACTCTCAGTGTTGAGGGTGTAGATCAGCTCAGTGCTCAGCGCTGCTCTGTCCCCGGGTACCGCTCTGTTCGCTGCTTCTGCTTCTACCGCTGCTCACAGCCAAATGCTGCGCATGCATGACGCAAATATATCTTACTTCTGGTAAGCCTCTTATTTTTAAGGGATTGGATTCCCCTTTAAGATACATTTTTATTTTTTCCAGCTTTACAGTTTGATACTATTTATGGTTTACATTTGATTGAACTTTGATGAATTTATCCTCTGGATGAACTTGGATGAACTTCTTCTTTTTTATATAGATTGAGACACATATCATAACTTTTCTACCTTTTGCATTAGTATGAACTTTCAGTAGTTCTCTAATTTATGTTTTATTATACTCCTGCACCAATTGCACAATTTTGCACTTTATAATGATTATGTTCTATGTTGATTATATTTATGTTGTATATTTTGCACAGTTTGGTTGAGCGCTATATTATTTGTTTACACTATCAATAACATTGGGTGCCACCAAGTTTCTTAAAGTGGGTGGCTTTTTATATATATTTATTTATATGAATTTCTTAATCTCTGTGAAGCACTTTATTTTGCACTTATTGACAGAACAACACAACTAGATTTATAAAACTCTCAAGTTGCTTTGCCAAACTAATACTGTGACGGAAGTGGATATCAAATCCCTGCCCTCCTCACCAAGTCGTGACAAAGGACTGGCCAATCTCACGCCGTGCTATCACTTGCGTAACAATGTCACTCTCAGCTGAACCCTGCACAAATATTTTCCAGCTCACAGGCCCACAATCTAGGTGCCAGCAGCCTGAGGATGATTGTCACTGGGCTACGTTAATTAATCAATTAACCCTTTAGCTACCACCACCACCTTTTGACAGAGAGATGGAAACTCATAAACTTTGCAATACCACTTATGATTTTAGAATAAACGTCTGTAACACACACTGTCACCACAGACAGGTATGTTCAGAGATTTAGACTGGGTTCACACCTATGCGAATTGGATGCGGCTTACACCACATCCAATTCGCATGACACATGAAAGAACATTGCTTTCTATTGTGCCTGTTCACATATGTCGGGTACAGCCGGGGTGCGGATTCAGTGCAAATTGAAAAAGAGTCCTGTCATTTTTCTGAGCAGTGCAGTCCAGCTCGGGTGCGAATTCAGGCCCATTGACTTCTATGGGAATGCTTCTAAATCGCACATGTCATTCAGTTGTGAACAGAATAAAATCCTAAACTGATACTGATGTAAACCTGACTTGATCCTGATCAAAAACTGACCTAAAAAGCTGAACAACTACTTTGTCAATTAGCTGTGAAAACCGAGCTTCAATTTGCACTGCACATGTGTGAACCCAGCCTATCACTACAGTAGCACTCTTCAAGAGACAGGGATTCTTTTTTAGTTTGCATAGTGCAGTTAAAGACAAGGTTAACACTTTTCTGAATAGGGTTTAACCACTTCCCTACTGCAGTATTCAGAATGACGGCCGGGAAGTGGTTGAGTTATCCTGACTGGGCGTCATATGATGTCCTCAGGCTAACATGCCGGCGTGCGCCCGGGGGGCGCGCATCGCAGCGATCGGTGGTGTGGGGGGGTCAGTCTGACCCCCCGCATTACCGATCTTGGTAAAGCGCTTCCATCGGAAGCACTTTACCATGTGATCAGCCGTGACTAATCACGGCTGGTCACAGTGTAAACAGGAAAGCCATTTCCTGTACTCGGGTCTGCAGACCTGAGCAGTGGAGAGCCGATCGGCTGCTCTCCTGACAGGGGGGTCTGTGCTGATGGTTTATCATTGCAGACCCCCCTCGGATTGCCACCCTAGACCACCAGGGAGCCTGCCCAGGGACAACCAGGGATGTGCCCACCCAGGACCACCAGGGAGCCGATCAGGACCACCAGGGAGACCACCCTAGACCACCAGGAAAGGGGCACAGTGCCCAATATGGATGGCACTCCACCTTTAGATGCCACCCTAGACCACCAGGGAAGTGGCCCCTATCAGCGCATCTGCCCACCAGTGCCCCTATCAGTGCGTACCAGTGCCAAATATCAGTGCCCACCAGTGCCACCTACCAGTGCCACCTATCAGTGCCCAGAGCCGCATATGAGTGTCCATCAGTGCCACTTATCAGTGTCCGTCAGTGCTGCATATCAGTGCCCGTCAGTGCTGCATATCAGTGCCACCTATCAGTGCCCGTCAGTGCTGCTTATCAGTGCCGCCTATCAGTGCCCATCATTGCTGCATATAAGTGCCTCATCATCAGTGCTCGTCAGTGCCACCTCATCAGTGCCGCCTCATCATGCCAATCAGTACTGCCTCATCAGTGCCCATCAGTGTAGCCTCATCAGTGCCCATCAGTGATGGAGAAAATGTACTTAATTATAAAGTTTTGTGACAGAAACAGAGACATTTTTTTTTCAAAATTTTCGGTCTTTTTTTATTTGTAGCACAAAAAATAAAAACCGCAGAGGTGATAAAATACCACCAAAAGAAAGTTTGTGGGAACAAAATGATAAAAAATGTGTTTGGTTACAGCGTTGCACGACCGCGCAATTGTCATTCAAAGTGCAACAGCACTGAAAGCTGAAAATTGGTCTGGTAGGAAAGTGTTCTAAGTGCATAGTATTGAAGTGGTTAATAATGAAAAGGTCAAATTGGTGCAAATAAAATATTTACAGAAAAGGGGTGTTACAAAGAAATAAAGAGATAATACAGCAAAAGAGAAATAAAAAGTTGAGAGGGAAGAATACTTGCAGTGTCCTTGGTTTTATCAGAGTTCAGTCAATGAGACAGGTATTATTGGTTCTCAAACTTGAAAGATGTTCCTGATTTGATGGTACATGAGAACTATCAACTGTCTTGGCATCTCCCTTTTTCTCTGGGATCCAAGGGGTGTTGACAGAGGCCATCTGACCAATTAAGCGTCTGAATAGTGGTCATTGTGTTTATGACAGTATCATGGCCCTCCCTTACACACAGTTTTATATAACTATAATAACTTCCAATATGCACCAGTTGCATTCTTAAAGCTGATAGATTATTGTTCAGCATTGAATTTCATGTCCAGAAATACTAAACACAGGGTAGCTCAGATAAGCTTATCTGACTGCTATCTTTCCTTTCTGTAGGTGCTAGCTTAGTCATTTATGAACTTGATTTGTTCAGTATGATTTTCCCCATTCCAATATATACGTATTATTAATGTGTCACATTCCTGTCTAATTTTATGAATCGCATGTTGATTTAAGTTTCGAACTGGGCAGATGTGTCTGAAGGATCACTTTTCGGCCCTGAATGCCTTTTACGATCCCCATCATTTCTGGGTATCCTTTTATGCATGCTATGTATTCTAAATGGATTTGGTCATAGTTTGGTTCAGCAGAAACAGACATCCTGCTAGAACTCAATTAGCTGTTTACAGCTCTGCAAAGGCCTACTTGCTGGTTTCTGTTGTCCCTAAGTTGAGATAGCAGGCTCTTTTGAAGTGTGTTAAAGTTAAACCTATGGATTCCATGAATTGAAGGGGGGATGGGTGGAGTAAGGTCACTGCTATTAAGACAAACATGGCTGAGACCTGACAAAATGGATGTCGCATACAGCTTTTCATGGGCTCAATGTACACAACCATTACAAATACACCTTCCATAATTCCTCTATAAACCTCCATCAACATCACCTTGGTTATCGGCAACCCAAAATTTGCCCCAGAAACTCAGGGCGGGTCCTTCCACCACTTTTATTTACCAATCAAGGAAGATATGCAAAACATAACTTCTCCTCCACTCTTGTTGTAAAGTGCAGTGCACTTACAGGATTCCCTTACCAAACAGTTCAGAGGACAACCATCCAACTTATCAGTGTCTCCCCCTGAGAAATTACTATATGCCTGGGGAAAGACTTGATGAGACATGCCATAGCCCCTGCTTACTCCTTTCTTATGAATCTCCCATGTCCAGAAATGGGAAAGGGATCTGGGACACACCTTCACACCCCAAAAAGAAGGACCACATACTTTATTATGCCCACAATCCCATAAACACAGCAAGGGCTTGTGTCCCTTTACATTGGTGATTGACAATGCCACCATCCGTGAGCATCTGGATTAAAGAGGTTGAAAGCCTCCCTGTGTAATCTGCACCTATAGGTAACCCTAGAATAGGGGTAGGCAACCTTTCAGAGGTTGAGATCTACTTGGACAACATGGAGGAAAGCAAAAATCCCCAGGGGGAGGGGGCATTGTTGCCCTTTAAAAAAAAGCCTCCAATAAAAAAACAAGTGTCTTATGCCCCGCTTTAAATCACTCCCCCCATAGTAGTATCCTTGGCCACACCCCCTTTCACATCGTTCGGGAACGACACAAATACCCTAACACCCGTATTATTTCATACACCAGGAAGAAAAACCCCACACTTCCACACAGGGTCTAGGGAAAGGGTAAAGACCTGTACCCTCTAAGTATTCTTTCCTCATTCGT
>BLSH010072080.1:1565300-1575382 GCA_018402905.1 Glandirana rugosa | reverse complement strand
GTAGTGTCCCCCCCCTGTAGTGCCCCCACCCATAGCAGTGTCCTCTGCAACCTCCTCCCTCCCCTCCACAGTAGTGTCCTCTCCTCTGCCCCCCCTTCATAGCACTATCCTCTGCCTCTCTATAGGTGTTTCCTCTGTCGCCCCCAAAGAAGTGTTCAGAACACAAAGCTGTAGGTAGCTCTCCCCTACCTTACAGCAGCTTTATATCACAGAGGAATTAGAGGCAGCATGGCGCTGGATGGAAGGCGGGACCAGGAGCAGCTTTAGTTAACTTTTCATGTTAAGCTGGTGATTGATTGCTAGGACCGCCTAGCAACCAATCACATGCTAGTTAACGTGCAAAGTAAACTAAAGCAGCCGCTGTGCTCCCGCCTTCTATCCAGCGCCGTGCTGTCTCTCATTCCGCTCAGCTAGTAAAGGGAGAGAGCCGCCGGCGGAGACAGGGAGAATGGCTCGGCACAGACCTGACTGTGATCTACCTGTCAGCTTCCCGCGATCGACAGGTAGATCGCAATTGACGGGTTGCTGAACCAGGCCTAGAATAAGGCTTACCTATAGGTAAAGTAAATATCTCCTAAACGTGTGCCGTTTAGGAAATATTTACTGTATACTGCGCAGATGATGTCATCGGCGCATGCGCTCTGAAGGAACGGCTGCCCGTGCCATTTCTTCAGGAGCAGGTGCATGCGTGGGAGTGACGTCACATGGCTCACAGCTGGAGTCCACGGCCCCGGAAGGAAGATGAGCGAAGATGGATGCGGCCTGCAGCGGAGACGACGCGGGCTTCGTTTGCAGGTGAGTAGCCTTTATAGGCAAGAAAAAGAAAGCACACAGAGTTTACTTCCTCTTTAAGGAAGTCCAGGAAATCAGAAAACTGCCAGGCCCTCTCAGTTATAATATGCCACAAAACTAGGAACCTCCCCCCTAATCCTACCCTACCATTCCCCCTAGGATAAAGCCACCCCCTCCTTTTCTATCATCCTCCTCCTTTCATCCAGCCAACTCTATTCTATCCCCACCTTCAGATCCTCCCTCAGCATTGATACTCAACCAACATCCCACTCTTATACTTACCTGAGCCGGATCTCGGTCCAGCGCTGTGCATGACAGCAGCGCTGCTCTCTCCCTCCTCACTAGACTCAGTAAGAACAGCGGGAGCCACTGAAAAATAAAAACTGAACCTTTAATATCATATTAACAGTGAAAGTGTTCTCAATTTTTACCTGTGCAACCAATTTAAGGAAATCAGAAACCAAAATATCAGATAAAGGGTAAATATATTCTGCCAATACCTGTTAAATAATATATACAGTACATATTTTGCCAGAAATATATATATTCTGCAAGAAATATGTTGATTTGACCAGAACATGTGTTTCTCAAAGCAAGGACTTCCCAGTTTTAACCTCAAAATAATAGCAAGGTGATTTTTAACCACGCTTTTAACCACTAACCATGCATGTAAAATAAGATCATCAGATCAGAAGATCAGATTAGTAAAAAAAGCAACCAGCACATATTTGAAGGCAGCATAGCCTTCAGATCTTCCTTCCGCATAGATACTCAACCAGCATCCCACCCTCATACTTACCTGAGCCCAATCTCGGTCCAGCGCTGTGCATGACAGCAGGGGCGCTCTCCTTCCTCAATGGACTCAGTATAAGCACCGGGAGCCATTAAAAAACAAAAGCTGAACCTTTAATATCATATTAACAGTGAAAGTGTTGTCACGTTTTACCTATGTATTCAATTTAAGGAAATAAGAAACCAAAAAAATCAGATAAGGGTAAATATATTCTGCCAATACCTGTTAGAAAATATACACTATATTGCCAACAGTATTGGGACACCTGCATTTACACGCACATAAACTTTATTGGCATCCCAGTCTTATTCCGTAGGGTTCAATATTGAGTTGGCCCACCCTTTGCAGCTATTACAGCCTCAACTCGTCTGGGAAGGCTGTCCACAAGGTTTAGGAGTGTGTCTATGGGAACGTTTGACTATTCTTCCAGAAGCGCCCTTGAGAGGTCAGGCACTGATGTTGGACAAGAAGGCCTGGCTCGCAGTGTCCGCTCTAATTCATCCCAAAAGTGTTCTATCAGGTTGAGGTTAGGACTCTGTGCAGGGCAGTCCAGTTCCTCCACTCCAAACTCGCTCATCTATGTCTTTATGGACCTTGCTTTGTGCACTGGTCCAAATCATTTGGTGGAGCGGGGAATATGATGTGGGGTTGTCTTTCAGGGGCTAGGCTTGACCCCTTAATTTGAGTGAAGGGAACTCTCAAGGTGTCAGCATACCAAGACATTTTGGACAATTTAATGCTCCCAACTTTGTGGGAACAGTTTGGGGATGGCCCCTTGCTGTTCCAACATGACTGCGCACCAGTGAACAAAGCAAGGTCCATAAAGACATGGAAGAGTGAGTTTGGAATGGAGGAACTTGACTGGCCTGCACAGAGTGCCAACCTCAACCCAATAGAACACCTTTGGGATGAATTAGAGCGGAGACTGCAAGTCAGGCCTTCTTGTTGAATATCAGTGCCTGACCTCACAAATGCGCTTCTGGAAGAATGGTCAAACATTCCCATAGACACACTCCTAAACCTTGTGGACAGCCATCTCAAAAGAGTTTAAGCTGTTATAGCTGCAAAGGGTGGGATAACTCAATATTGAACCCTACGCACTAAGACGGGGATGCCATTAAAGTTCATGTGTGTGTAAAGGAAGGCACCCAATACTTTTCACAATATAGTGTATATATATTTCTGCCAGAAATATGTAGATTTAGCCAGAACATTTGTTTCTCAAAGCAAGGACTTCCCAGTTTCAACCTCAAAATAGCGAAGTGGTTTTTAACACCGTAAAAAAGCTGCTATATGAAGATAACAAGTTGTATGCTTATCACAAACCATGCATGTAAAATAAGATCAGATGAGATTAGATTATTAAGAGTGCAACTAGCACATATCTGAAGGCAGTATACAAACTGAACATTTCAATTATATTCTTCTTAGAGATAGATTTTTTCTACTTAAATACAATCTAGAGAGTGTTCTCGCAATGTTTATGGGTCCAAAAGGCCCACAGATTGAATGATATCTTACTCACAAAGGTAAACGAAGGGGCTATAGGATTTCCAGACCCCCTGTTGTAAACTGGAGCAGAAACCACTCAGATTGAATAGATGGATCCAATTAAAACTATCTGTTATTATTGTTAGCATAACTTCAAAATTTACTTTGACTAGGAGAAGCCATCCCTCCTCAGCTCAAATCATGCTCATTGTTAAGTAACATTCTCAAGGTGCTTTGACAAACGAATACACCTTCCATAATTCTTCTGTAAACCCCCATCAACATCACCTTGGAAAACAGCAACCAAAACATTCCCCCAGGAACTCAAGATGGGTCCTTCCTTCCACTTTTAGTTAGTCAAACACTTCCTTTCCGATGCTACATGAAAATCACTTCAAGATATCCAAAACATGGCTTCCCCTCCACTCTTGTTGTGGCGTGCAATGCAATTACAGGATTGCCCTACCTCACAGTTCAGAGTGCCATCGTCCAACTTCTGTGTCTCCCTTTGAGAAATGACTGTGTGCCTGAAGATAAATTTGATGAGATCTGGCATAGCCCCTGCTTACTATTTACTTGACCCTCCCATGTCCAGAAATGGGAAAGGGATCTGGGACATATTGTAAATTCACACCCCAAACAGAAGAACCACATACTTTATTATGCCAATAATCCTCCATAAATGCAGCAAGGGCCTCTGTTACATTGGTGACTGACAATCAGTGAGCATCTGCATTAAGGAAGTTTAGGGAACCAAAATTAAGAATTTACATCACTCTTAATCATAGAGACGACCAATTAAAATAAAAACTGGTTTTACTGAAAATATTTTGCCTCCTCTTCATAAAACCCAGGCCAGGCCCTCTCATTCATAATATGCCAAAAAACTAGGAATTTGCCTCCCCCAACAATTCCCTACCATTTGCCCTAGGATAAAGTTGCACCTCTCTTTTTTTACCTTCCTCTCTAACTTCTAATCCTCTCTTCTTGCAGCCAACCCTACCCCATAGCCACCTCCTAGATCAGTGGTAGGCAACCAGTAGCCCTCCAGCTGTTGTGGAACTACATTTCCCATGAGGCATTTCGAGGCTGGCAGTTACAATTACTCCCAGAAGCATGATGGGACTTGTAGTTTTGCAACAGCTGGGGGGCCCCAGGTTGCCTACCCCTGTCCTAGATCCTCCCTCAGCGATGATACTCAATCCACATCTACAGCTCTTTTCTGGAAAACCTGGTTTTACTAGAACGATTTTACCTGCTCCTCAGGAAACTGCCAAACCCTCTCAGATTCATAACATACCACATACATTTGTATCCTCCCTTCTCCCAACCAACCCCACCCCATCCTCCTCACCCCAACCTCCACCTTTAGATCCTTGCCAAACATTAATACTCACCCCACATCCACACCTCTGTCATCTCTGCCCCTACAGACCCTAGTTAACATGAACAGACATAATAAAATAGTCCATTTTGTGACAGAATGCTTTATTGAATTCAGTCAATAAGCAATAGCAAGGTAACACAATAAGGCTATCACTGTAACCAGGATGTTTTTATACAAGTATGGAATTCTTCATGTACCCTGTAACCCTCTTTATTCTACAACTGTTTTATTGTTATTAACTTATACCTCAGATATATTTTATTGTGTTGTACAAAGAGTTAGAAACAGCGGGCATTCTAACAAGACTTCTACTGGTTGCACCTTCATATAACGTAATTGAAAACTGAAGATGTATACAATGCCACTGCCAGGTCTGCAGAATTCACAGAATGGCCTACATATAGCGTGAAAACATGAAGAATAACAATGCTTTCAATAAAAACTGATTCTAATACAAAAACTGTTCTTGCCACTCTTCCATAAAGGCCAGATTTGTGGAGTGCACGATTAATAGTTGTCCTGTGGACAGATTCTCACACCCGAGCTGTGGATCTCTGCAGATCCCCCAGAGTTACCATGGATCTTTTGGCTGCTTCTCTGATCAATGCTCTCCTTGCCCGGCCTGTCAGTTTAGGTGGCCAGCCATGTCTTGGTTGGTTTGCAATTGTGCCATACTCTTTCCATTTTCAGATGATGGATTGAACAGTGCTCCGTGAGATGTTTAAAGCTTTGGATAGTTTTTTTTATAACCTAGCCTTGCTTTAAAGTGATTGTCAACTCGTGACAACCACTTTAACCTACAGGTAAGCCTATATTAAGGCTTACCTGTAGGTGCCCTGCATATCTCCCAAGCCCGCACGGTTCAGGAGATATGCAGTGTAAGAGATGTGCCGACATCACATGCGCAGTGAATCGTGCTGTGACTGGCGGCTCCTGCGCACATGCGTGGGAGTGACGTCACGCGAATCCGGCCAGTCACAGAGCTGGAGATCGCGGGCCCGGAAGGAAGAGGGGCAGAAGATGGACGCTGCCAGCACAGGGGACAGCGCTGGACATCGCAAGCTTCGTTTGCAGGTAAGTGGCGATGCATTGTAGCCCATTATGCATCTACTTTGCAGGGGAATGTAGATGAAGTAAACCCAATCTGGGTTTACTTCCTCTTTAAACTTCTCCACAAATGTATCCCTGATCTGCCTTGTTGGTTTCTTGGCCTGCATGATGCTGTTTTTTTCACTAAAGTTCTCTAACAAACCTCTGAGGGCTTCACAGAACAGCTGTATTTATACTGAGATTAAATTATACACAGGTGGACTCAGTTTACTAATTAGGTGACTTCTGAAGGCAATTGGTTCCGCTAGATTTTAGTTAGGGGTATCAGAGTAAAGGGGGCTGAATACAAATGCATGCCACACTTGTAAAAAATGTTGAAAAGCATTTATCATTTTCCTTCCACTTCACAATTATGTGCCACGTTGTGTTGGTCTATCACATAAAATCCCAATAAAATATATTTACATTTTTGGTTATAACATGACAAAATGTGGAAAATTTCAAGGGGTATGAATACTTTTTCAAGGCACTGTATACCTGCAAAAGGGGCCAGCCTGGAGTGATCTATCAGGACTTAATATTCTGACTAGAGTTCCACCTTAACCAGTTGCCGACCGCCCGCCATGGCTTGATGACGGCAACATGGTTCGTTATTGCGAAACGCTGTCACCTAAAGGCGGCCGCAAGAACGAGTATTGTGAGCGCGCGCTACCGGAGGTGCGCTCACTGTGTTCCAGGGGGGCCAGGGAGCCGGTACAGCGGACATCGAGTCCGCTGGTTCCCCACGATCACCCCCCCCAGAGCGACAGAACGGAGGTCCGTGTATGTAAACACGGATCTCCGTTCTGACAGAGGGGGAAGGGATGTGATCACAGGCTCCCTGCATATGGGAGCTGTGATCACTGCCCTCCCCCTGCCAGCCCAGCCCCCATACAGTTAGAACACACTGAGGGAACACAGTTAACCCTTAGAGCGCCCCCTGCAGGTTAACCCCTTCACTGCCAATGGCATTTACACAGTAATCAATACATTTTCATAGCACTAATCGCTGTATAAATGCCAATGGTCCCAAAAAAGTGTCAAAATGGTCCGACATGTCCGCCGCAATATCGCAGTACCGCTAAAAATCGCAGATCACCAGGGGCGTGGCCAGATGGAGAGCTGAGAAGACATGCTCACACAGAGCTCCTGACATCCTGAAGAAAATCCTTGGCATCTCTGCCTGAACTGCCCTCTCTTCTCCACGCCACAACCCTCGGGGCTTTGCGAACCGCCAGCCCGCTGCCTGAGTCCATTGGAGCAGCGATCCTGGTGTAATAGCCTCCGCTGGGATACATCGCGGCTCCAGCCTAGACTCCGGGAGCGGTGGCCTTCTTGCTACACCCGGCGGCACCTGGCGCCTCCTGACTATCCAAACTGCTCAGCAGCCAGCCATCAGCTGCTCCAGCTCCTGGGGTGAACTACTAGCTGCCCTCGGCCGTGTGGTGAGAATCCTGGGACAACACCCGGCCTTGTGACTATACGGGCCTTCGCGGCCTCCTCCTTCCCTTGGCTCTTGCTCCGGGGTCTCCCTGGCACCAGAACACCTGAGCCTGGCGGCCTGCCGTGCCGGAGGGAAACAGCATATTCCCACACACTCCACATTGTGGATTGTGGCTACGGCCTCCAACTCCACGTGTGGCGGCCATCTTGATCTCCTCTGTGGTGGCAGCTGCGGGCACTCCTGGTCTCCCCGACCCACCTCACATCTGGATCACCTGATGGAAAGGTCAGTGACTGCTAGTACTGTAAGCGCCATCAACTGACTTAATAAAGGAGTAGTCTGCTGAATACCCTGTGCACCAAACAGAGCGTGGGGCTTACCTCCCCCCACATCAAGAACTACAAGAACACCTCCTCCGCCCCATCTACACTATATCTGGCACTTTCTCCACATAGCAACCCCCTCATCTGCCAGTTCACTGCCCCATAACCCTCTGGCGGGGCGGTTTTATTTTGAACTGTGGTGGTGGGAGACCGGCAAGGGCCTGGAATCTAAGTGGGTGGCCCCCTGGCTTGGCACCATCCAACAATATCTTTTAATCACTGCCAAACGACATCACTCCCTGAAAGCCTACGAGTGTCCCCACGGTGAGGTGCTGGCTGATGTCTCCAAAGAGGCGAGCCACGGCCAAACAACAGCCCAAGACACAGATTATAAACCCAGCCTCCACCACAAGCATGGATTCCATCCTACTCCAGTGGCTGCAGGTCCTGCTGGTGGATATGGAGGGGGGCTCTCCTGCAGACCTCTCTGTCCCACATACATCCCAGCCCTCGACGGGGGACACAACCATGATCCTGGCAGCTATTGAAAGCAGCCTGTACTAGTGAGGATCGATCACCTGGCAGAAGAGTGCAAGCTTATCCGAAATTATCTCGATAAAATACAGATACGCCTTTCAGAATCTAAACACCGGATTTCTGAGGTCGGGATCAAACCGGACAACATACTAATCAACTCACTGAACTGCAAAATACGATCAAATATCTAGTAGCAAAATCTGACGATGCAGAAAATCGCATGAGACACAATAATGTTTGGGTTGTGGGTCTTCCGGAGGGTGCGGAGGGAGACCGCCCGGCAGACTTTGCAGAAACCTTCTTCAAAGGCCTACTGGGGTTCACTACAGTCTCCCCAACGTACGTACGTAGCAGAGCAAGCCCATCGAGTCCCAATAGGCCTTCCCATCCCTGGGAACCCCCCTCGTCCTAGTACGGTTTCTAAATTACAGGGACTGGGACCGGATATTCTCGGAAGCCAGGAAGCACCCTAACCTGCAACATGGCAATGCACGCATCATGCTGTTTCCTGACTTTTCCCCAGAACTTCAAAAAAAACGGAACACCTTAACTGAAGTCCGCCGTAGACTACGTGACCGCAACATTAAATACGGAATGCTGTACCCCAGCCGTCTGCGAGTCCAACAGGAAGGAACCACTAAATTTTTCGACACTCCTGCTGAGGCGGATGCCTGGCTCACTTTGCTGGGGGGAGCTGCTCCATTGCACGCGCCCCGGGGCCGCTTAGTGCCTTTTTCCTTTTTTTCTCTCCTGAACTGTAGCGGGCCTGGAACTGTGAGTCTCAGTTGTTGCGCTGGGGGGTCAACCATACCTTCCTATATTTCCATTCTTCTGCACATAAAGAATTTATGAGATTCACCAATATGAGTCCTACCTTGAAGGGCACTACCAGTTTTCCTTTTTCTTTTTTGAGTGCCAATCCCTATCCCACTCTATCCAGAAGCTCAGACTTGGAGCGAACAGTTTGCACAAGACTTGACCGGATAAACTTGCTCCCCCCCCCCCCACGGGACACCCATGGAGACTACTGGAACCAGTGCCTGGCTTCCCGCCCTAGCCGGACTACACTGGTGCTGAACCGGTCTCTCGGGTGGAACATAACTGACCTAGTTGTTGCCAGGTCAATGGTTAGTAAGGTACTCTCAAGTTCTTAGGGTACACGAACATAAGTACTGTTTTGGGATTGAAGCTGACCTAGTTACTGTTGGGGCCTCATGGTCAGCAGGGTGTTTACAGAAGTTTACTTTTTGATTGAAGTTTTTGATTTAGTTGAATATGCTTCAGATCAGCATGGTACAGCTCTCCTCTCTATATATTATGCTCACATCCTCCCCCTATTCACCGCAGCTTACTCCCTCTTGCACAGGTCATTGACCCCCCCACCTACCCTATGAGTTTGAAACTGTTATCATGGAACGTTAGGGGACTCAACAACAGGTTCAAGAGGGCACTAATGTTCAAATATTTAAATGGTCATAGACCCATATTCTATTTTTACAAGAAACCCACCTGGTGGGAAACAAGATTTTGGCATTACGCAGGTCTGGTTTCAACAGGCATTCCACGCTACCTATTCAAGCTATGCTAGGGGCGTGGCAATCCTTTTGAACAAATCCCTGGCGTACAAGGTACTGCATGTGATTACTGATGAGTTGGGTAGATATACCATCCTGTTGTTGGAAATCAATGCTACAATATATGCCTTTGTCAACATATACATACCCCCTCCCTTTAACCAACAGGTCCTGTACACCATATACAACAAACTGGGTTCCCTGACTTTCTCCCGGCTCTATATGGCTGGAGACTTTAACTCAGTGCTGGATACGCAGCTTGACTCCTCTAATCCTTCTAGACCCCATTCACCTGACCTGTGTAACTGGGCCCAAGCTGTAGATTACACGGAGATCTGACGATGGAAACATCAGATCCTAGTTCTGTCTCTCCTCTACTCATAAATCGTGTTCCTGGATTGACCTAGCCTTTGGTAATGCACAAGGCTTGAGTGCAATTAAAAATTATCTTCCCTCTGGCCTCTCAGACCACGCATTGCCTTGAAGGCTGCGGGGAGCTCCAGATGCTGGCGTCTGGTGCCCAAATGGATACAGGGTGGGGGAGTTAGTTTCTCCTAAAATCACCCAGTACTGGGAGCACAATGAGGGCTCTACCTCACAAGCAATTGTAGGATGCCTTCAAGGCGCATACCCGGGGGGGGGGGGGGGGGAA